>CAJQUW010006552.1:0-13856 GCA_907163375.1 Prostheceraeus crozeri | reverse complement strand
CGGACTGCGTTAAAGCAGTACCTTCCTGGCTAATTCAGCCTTATGCAACTCGCAACCTCATCCAACAGATGGTCACGGTGGCACTTGTGGTAGAGGGATCGATGCTTGCACGTCTGATCTATGCTCCAACGTCGCTGGTTCAAACCTACCCACGACTGATGAGGCCGAAACATGCATAGAAATTGACAACAATAAAACCTCTAGAATGGAAGTTACGCTTCATGCAATGCACAATAACGGCACATAAATCGCACGCATTTTCACTTAGATGCACCTGCCAACGTCTGTATCATTGGGTTAGAATCAGTCACATGAGTAAATCGAAGCTGTTAATTAGTGGTTCATGCCCCAACTTAGTTCCCTCGGATGTGCCGCGACCTTGAGTCAACTTCCATTCTAGCGAACTTCAGATAAACAGTTTATTTCTATGGAAACATGTCTCGTGGTGGTTATCGGTTGTCAGGTTACTTGTCTTAATATATGAATATTTACTTGCATCAGAGATCTATGACAAAGTTACATGTGCGTGTAATTAGTATGCCTTTGTGGAAGTATTGGTGTTGAAATGAAATTGCCATAGCTGAGGAACATATAGATAATATGAATTTCAAAGTGATTGTTAAATAACTTAGTTAATTCCTTTGCATGATCGCTATTTAGAGAAAAATCTCTGAATTCTGTGTTAGAATGTGATTCGCACAAATAGAGCCCATTCAGTGATAATAGATATGTAGCAAATGAGGATTATATTCGTTATTTACGCAACGAGTGCAAAGTATCATCTTTATTGCATTTTTTGAGATCAACATGTCTATGCACGAACCCGAAGGGCGAAGGCAGTTTGCTGATCGAGAATAACGCAATTAAGATGGATATCTTTGCACGAGATGCGTACTTTATATTTCACAGGAACGTCAGAATCTATGACCATCAGAATTTTGTAGCTGTCAGAAATCTATCTCTATGTCTATCTCTATAACTTTCTATGTGCTAATGTATTCAATAATGATCTCCTCCACGAATTCCACGTGCTTCCAAGACTGTTAACTGAACTCTTTGGAAAGCATAAACTTTGGGAGCAATCATCATGGAGATTATTGCACTGTGAAATATACATGCAAATTTCTTACAAGTCAAGTATTTGCCAAAACTATCCCACAAACGAAATTTCTTGTACTTCTTTGAGAACTACATCTGAAGCTTTCAGCTGCAATCACTATACCAACAGAAGACTGATACATGCCCACATTTTCCGATACGGGACGCACTTTTTGACGTAATGCTCACGTCTACTTCATTGGATAGCATAAAATTCTGTGTACACAGCTATCAGAAATCTTAATGTATTCGTCGGAGAACATGCAACAAGTCAGTGAAGGCTCAGACCTCATTGTCATTTCTTAACCATGGATATCCGATTTTCCGCCTCGTTTAACTTAGTAGTATTAAAACCCCACTCTTTGTTGATGGTCATTTCCGCTGCCGATTGCTAGACCTCAAGAAGAATGGAAGTTGTGATGTATGCAACTGTGAGGCGACATCGAATGTTTATGTACTCAAAGAGAAATGAAAATCATCGTGAATTTGCTTCTAGCTTTGATTTATAAACAAATTATCTACTGGACGTAAATGCTTCAATAACCGTGAATTTTTACAAATTGTGCTGATAAGCTGCCGGACAAAGTACGCTGATAAGCTGCCTGATAAAGTACGCTGATAAACTGCCGGACAAAGTACGCTGATAAACTGCCGGACAAATTGCGCTGATAAGCTGCCGGACAAAGTACGCTGATAAACTGCCGGACAAATTGCGCTGATAAGCTGCCGGACAAAGTACGCTGATAAGCTGCCGGAGAAAGTACGCTGATAAGCTGCCGGACAAAGTACGCTGATAAGCTGCCTGATAAAGTACGCTGCCGGGCTGCCGGACAAAGTACGCTGATAAGCTGCCGGGCAAAGTACGCTGATAAGCTGCCGGACAAATTGCGCTGACGAGCTGCCGGACAAAGTACGCTGACGAGCTGCCGGATAAAGTACGCTGACGAGCTGCCGGACAAAGTACGCTGACGAGCTGCCGGATAAAGTACGGTGATGAGCTGCCTGACAAAGTACGCTGATAAGCTGCCTGATAAAGTACGCTGACGAGCTGCCGGATAAAGTACGGTGATGAGATGTCGGACAAAGTACGCTGATAAGCTGCCTGATAAAGTACGCTGACGAGCTGCCGGATAAAGTACGGTGATGAGATGTCGGACAAAGTACGCTGACGAGCTGCCGGATAAAGTACGGTGATGAGATGTCGGACAAAGTACGCTGATAAGCTGCCTGATAAAGTACGCTGACGAGCTGCCGGATAAAGTACGCTGATAAGCTGCCTGATAAAGTACGCTGACGAGCTGCCGGATAAAGTACGCTGATAAGCTGCCGGACAAAGTACGCTGATAAACTGCCGGACAAAGTACGCTGACGAGCTGCCGGATAAAGTACGCTGATAAGCTGCCGGACAAAGTACGCTGATAAGCTGCCTGATAAAGTACGCTGATAAACTGCCGGACAAAGTACGCTGACGAGCTGCCGGATAAAGTACGCTGATAAGCTGCCGGACAAAGTACGCTGATAAGCTGCCTGATAAAGTACGCTGATAAGCTGCCGGATAAAGTACGCTGATAAGCTGCCGGACAAAGTACGCTGATAAGCTGCCTGATAAAGTACGCTGATAAGCTGCCTGATAAAGTACGCTGATAAACTGCCGGACAAAGTACGCTGACGAGCTGCCGGATAAAGTACGCTGATAAACTGCCGGATAAAGTACGCTGATAAGCTGCCTGATAAAGTACGCTGATAAGCTGCCTGATAAAGTACGCTGATAAACTGCCGGACAAAGTACGGTGATGAGCTGCCGGATAAAGTACGCTGATAAGCTGCCTGATAAAGTACGCTGATGAGATGTCGGACAAAGTACGCTGACGAGCTGCCGGACAAAGTACGCTGATAAGCTGCCTGATAAAGTACGCTGACGAGCTGCCGGACAAAGTACGGTGATGAGCTGCCGGATAAAGTACGCTGATAAGCTGCCGGATAAAGTACGCTGATAAGCTGCCTGATAAAGTACGCTGATAAACTGCCGGACAAAGTACGCTGATAAGCTGCCTGATAAAGTACGCTGATAAACTGCCGGACAAAGTACGCTGATAAGCTGCCTGATAAAGTACGCTGATAAACTGCCGGACAAAGTACGCTGATAAGCTGCCTGATAAAGTACGCTGATAAGCTGCCTGATAAAGTACGCTGATAAACTGCCGGACAAAGTACGGTGATGAGCTGCCGGAAAAAGTACGCTGATGGGCTGCCGGTATCAAGAAATAGACATCAATAAAATCTCTAGAAGGGAAATGTAGCTTTATGCATCACTCAATAGTAGCACAAAAATAGCGCGCATTTTCACTTAGAAAAACTTGTCAGCCACTGTATCACTTGGTTAGAATCAGTCACATGTGCCATTCTAAGCTTTTCGTCGGTGGTTCGTCCCCAACTTAGTTCCGCCGACTCTGCCGCGACCTTGAGTCAATTTCCAAGCAATCTATTTCTATGGCCGGTATCTTCCCATTCTCACCCATCGCTTAGATGCCGTTGTCAAGAGAACGCATGTCCACGACGTGTCATTGTTTTCAATATGCAAGTCCGTTCCAGTCAGTGTTCGTAGTCCGTCCCGAATTCGGGCCAGAGCAGAAAATGACCCGAATGACCGAAAAATTTGACTCGGCTTAAAAATTTTTAAACAGTTATGTTCTGACAGCTCTTATGCTTTCTTACGATGTCTAACAGAAAATTCACAGAATAATTCTTCCTTTTCGTAGAAGCAAATTATTTCTGAAAGTTTCGTGAATGAATTTGCACAGATTTACTTATTCAACGTACCGGAGCTTAGTTATTTGTAGCACCGGTGGTAATGAATGTCGTCTGAATTTCTAAAGTGGTTGGAAATCGAAAAATGCCTATAATAGTTATCAGTGAATCATACGTCTGGTGATGTCCGGAAGGTCTGTCGTCAACCCGTGCAACTCGCTATCGGAACCCTATTCCATCAGGACAGAATAGTTAATATGTCAAGGTTCTCAACAGTCTCGACAGTTTTCGCTGTCATCGAGTCATGACAGAAAATGATCATCCTCACAGGAGAGGCTTTGATTGGCTAAGTCGAAAACTGTCGTCGGTTTTCTGTCCCATGTACTATCGGCTTTACACAAAACCGACGACAACTGCAGGAGACTGGCACAAGATCGCATTCGATGGAGGAGGAAAGGAGAGGTCTTCGCCCAGCAGTGGGACAACAACGGCTAGTGATGATGAGTGAGACCAGCAAGCTGATGCTTCATTTCAATGACTGGCAGGGAAATACTTTCACATGATACAAGCTCAAAAGTTGGAAAGAAACTCGTGCTGAGATTCGACCTTCGGACATTGCGTCACAGAAACTACTCATTTGGGCCTGCAATGAATCATCGGCTTGTCAGATCTGCCAAATACTGCAATTAGCTGATGGTTTGGTTTGAAAGTTCATTGCAGATTATATGAGGGCAGACCTATTTCTCAAGTGCGCTGCAATCATCATCTACTTATTGTTCATCTTCCGACCGCAGACGGAATGTCCAGCACGTGGCCATGGCCGCTGTTGAACAGCACCTCTCAATGCCACTCAGAGGCTTAATTGACGACGCTGGCGTTCACGTGGCGCGATGCCCACATTGGCCAAGACGCATGCGTCAAATTGGAGGCACGAAAACCTGCAACTGTTTGGTGTTGATGGTCAGAGTGACCACCCACTACGTGAGACCACGAGGGAATTAGCCGTCTTCCTTCAGATTCACGTTGGTATTACACGCCCATGATGTCCGCTGTCCATTGTCTTCGCTAGGTTTCTTCTTCATCGCTGACAAACTATCTTCGAAGGGAGGCCCATTATCAGGCATGAGACAAGCAATGCAAGTCATAAAGATCTCACCTAGTTGGTATTGAAATGATTGCGTTTCTGTCAAGCGTTGGGCATCACAAGTGTAGGCCCGCACAATAACTATTTTCCTCTCCAGCGGAAGATTGTCCATGTGACTATTTCTCCGGTTGCTAGTCCTCTATATCTGTGAAGGTAAAGTCTGCCTTGATTACGGAAAACTGGTCGCTGAGGCACTAGTATGTTCTTATCTGGCCTTCTTGGATAGCTAAAAAGTAGCAAGATTGAATAATTTATTAGAAATAAGTTCGTTATAAGTCACTTATGTGTGGTTAGTGAAGGCCTTTGCCATCGAATTTAGAGGACAAAGCTAGCTTCTACTGAAATCGCAGGGGGCAAGAAAATCGTAGACTTCGCTGCCTCTGGGATTTCTTAACATTTTGCTTGCCCTTCTGTCTTTCTTTAGAATATCTTTTGGTTCTTGTTGCTTGAGAGTCACCAGACAATCTATAAAGTTCATGCTCATTGGTCCCACTTCTATGGTAGGAGATTCATGCTGTGTGATAGCAAGACCAAAGAAGGAGAACTCCTTTCCCTCGAGATATCTGGTAATGTTGATTATCACTGTTAGCATTTTGAGAGTAAGTGTTGCTACTATACAATTAACCAGAAATGTTTTTCGCTATTTGGTACATGTACACCATGGTGAGCGCTGTCGCATACAGTGTGCATAGTCACCCATGAATCGTTACAATCATTATCACTGAATTGAATTGTTTAGTAAGCATATGGCATCTTCATCAGAGTAATATTTTTTGCATGAGCTATTTTCATGCCAAAGTTAGGCACGTAGTTGCAAGTCCTGACACTTTCATATCGTGTCAGAATTGAACATATGATATTTTTTCTCCCCTGCTGCAGATTCTAAATCTGTGACGTATTTTGTATGGATGTCTTTAAATCACGTTTTGCATGTTTTTTGGATCTCCAACTATTCTTATTTGGAGATATCTTGGTATTTATGAATATCCGGCCAAGATCATTGTATCATTGTACCAGTTCTTATTTGTTACTTAGGAGAGAATAACTAAATGAAGTATCACAGACATTACTGTTGTCTCCTTTCCTTACAGAAATCTGATGTTGATGTAATGGTGCCGATTACAGTTAAAATTTCGTTATTTTAATTGACTTGCAAACGATAGTCAGAAGGATAATGCAGCCCTTTATCAATGCATTTTAAACTGAATATCTTACTGAAATAGAGTACGGATATCTATGCTTTAGGTATTAATTCATATTTATACGTACTCAGACCTGCCAACGGTCCCGATTTCGTCGGGACTGTCCCGATTTTCTGACAAATGTCCCGATATTTTAATTTTTTTATGTTGTAAGATTTTTACTAGTCAGTTTTTAGACAAGTCTAGCAAAATAATTCAAAAATTTGCACTGCGCGCATTCCATATTCACCTGTGTGCTGTAACATATGTGTGTTATCGTGCTCATAAGATGCCACTCGCTTTTCACGGTCATATATTATGTCATATATATTTTATGATTCCATTATCTCAGATAGTCGTATTTTGATGTATTTGTGCTCAATAAAATATTCGAACTAATGTAGATTTTTTTAAATATATGTGGGTTAGTTGGCATACCTAATGATAGTGACCATGTCCCGATTTTGCAAATGTGAATGTTGGCAGGTCTGCGTACTGGACATTAAATAATCTTGTTCTCAACACGACTTTCCACTAGGGTATTTGTTGAAGTTTGTGTTCCTCCGCTTCCTGGATTCTTTCTAACCATGTCGTTATGTAATTTAATTGGTACAATCACATAATTAGATTCATCTGCGCGTACTTCGGTTTCCTAGAAAGGAAGAATTGTATGCAACCTTAATATCGAAATGGCACATCACAGAATTAGACAACTTGCTCCTTCTCGAATGGATAATTCGTGTATCACTTGCTATTGGAAATGGCAAACAATAAGCTGTCAGCAGGGGACACCAGAGCCAGTGAGAGATGCGTGCGTGCTGTGATATCACTTCGCACACACCAAAACACACATCCCTGTCTTGGCTTCGATTCAATGTATGCACTATACAGTGAGAAATGCCGAAGAGAGGATGTGAAATCATCAAGTGAACTAATTTTCCTACGCCTGCTACTTTCTTTAATAATGATCGGAAGGGCCAACATTATGGAGAAAACTTGTGCGCAATGATCTGAAGTCTTGGAATCTGAAGGAATTTTGGCAATCGAAGCACTTTGCTGGAACTCACATTAATCCGCAAGCGACGCACGACTTTTTTTCCTATCTCTGTAAGGTATTAGGAATTCCTTCTTGCCCACCTTAATAGTTTCCTCAATGTGCCATCCATTTCGTTTAATCACACAATTCTAGCAAACCGAAGCAGATAAACAAAATATTTTAATTCTGTGTGGTACAATGAGAAGAATGAAGTTGGAGACATAGAAATTTATCCCATACCAATAGTAAAACTATCTATAGTGAAGCAGACTACAGAAATATATTGTTTATCTGAAGTTGACTGGAATGATAATTGACTCAAGGTCGTGGCACATCCGTGGGAACTAAGTTGGGGCATGAATAACCAATGAAAAGCTTAGAATGCACATGTGACTGGTTCTAACCCTATGATGCAGTCGTTGACAAGTGTATCTAAGTGAAAATGCGTTGGATTTTTGTGTCACTATTGTCACGTTGTGTATTGCATGAACCTTTACTTCCATTATAGAGGCGTTATTGTAATCAATTTCTATGGACAGACATTGTAAGATAGCTACATGCTTTACATGTGATTAACTTATGTTCTCCACGTTGTGCATTATGGCGAGCGAAATTGAGAAGCGTAGCCTTCAGGAAAGATCGTCTTCAAGGCGACACAACCGAAGAGATTTTTTACTTTGATAAACTTCGCTTTTCAGGACATTGATCAGAATCTGATAGAATACATTCCTGCCCGTGCTTTCCACCAAACTACTGTCCCATATCCAGACATTGTAAGTAGTAAAATTGTTACTTATATTATTGGAGAGAGTAATAAAATACACGCGCCTCTATTTTTCAGAGATTTGAGTAAGAATCGATCTAGCTATCTCGACCCCAAGGCAAATTGCAGGGTTAGAAAACTTGAATTCCTCTGTAAGTATTGATACCACGGCGTGAACTATCACTTGTTGATCATCTTCATCTTCCTGCAGACTGATGTAACACTTATACCGATCCTGCAAGAGCTGCCGAAAGGAGTCTTCCATGGCCTGTACAAACTTCAAGTGATGTAAGTAGCTAACAGGGGCTCTGATCCACACCTCCGTAGCAGGAAATTTCGAAAATCTGTAGCAGGAAACAAAAATCACGCCTCCATTGTTATTTCAGTTCTAAGACGACCGATTTTGATAGCAATGGGAGAAGTGACGTATGTCCGTGTAAATAAGATAATTCGATTGAACAAAGTTCAACAAGCAGATCTGAAATATTCGTTTTGGCTACAAAAAAGCAATAATACTACAGGCAACACTATGTTGAACCACATAGTGTGGCTAGAACTGGTTCAATGCTGTTGACAGACGAGGCAGAGATATTCTACATCAAACGCACCGGATCATTTCACATTATAGAATTCGATATCTATCGGAGATGCTCATATCTCTGGGCATTATCTGTTTGCATGAACTCTTGTCATGGGATGTTCATGGCCTCTTAGTCGGATAGAGAATGGTATTTCCAGCATGATATTGCAGTTCTCTGCGCATCAGTAAATTTAACAAATGGTTCTTGCATCAATAATCTATTCAGTGAGATATCATTGCAGTTCCTCGCATTATCTCCATGGACTCAATATAATGCAAGAAATGTAATAGTCGGGCATGCTTGCAAGTGTAATTGAACTCACTATGTAGTATGTTGCCTCGCGTCTCAAATCTCGAATATGAAGTATTGTCAATTTGTTTGTTATTGGGGGAGGCGTTGTGGTGTGACTGAATTTATACGATGCTGATAATTACGGAAATGATGTCGTGCATATTATACAGCACAACAAGTATTGATTAGTGGAGATTCAGCAGACATATTATCCATCGTGTGTTTTGAAATTTAGCAAACGGAAAATGACTGCTTGTCTTGGTGGATTTGAACCAAAATATCTCTACAAACTGAGCTATCGATGGGCGACATAAGTGCTCAATCGAAGAATCTGCGTAATCCAATCAGATGGCTTAATTCCCAAGACGACACATCATTGACCGTCAAGCCATACTACCTAATACCAAGAATTATCAGTAATTATAACGCTCATTGTAGACGCCTAGTCTTATACTTAGGAGCATGAAGAAGTTCGAGACAGTTCGTTCAATTATAGTGGAAGCACTGCAGGATATGCGGCCCTGTACTGACCTTCCTTTAGGAACAGTGTCAAATAATTTACATTTCTATCTCATGTAGATCAACATCTAGCCATTTCATAGACATCTAAGTAAGTAAGTAAATTGTAAGTAAATTGTATATTTATCAAGTAATTGGAAATTTCACGATACATCAAGTAGACACAATAGTATGACAGGAAAATACACATGTTCAATTGGCAATGTCAGGCACAATTTCACACGAGAATGTGACGTGAAGTTCAGATTGAAAATGAAGAGATATGTAATCACAATGCAGAATACCAATAGATGAAATATGAGCTCAAAACTGTCGAACATGGAGTGAGTTCAAAAATGATACACAGAAGGGAACAAAACGCTGCTGTCTACGGATAGAATTGATGACAGGAACCCTCAAAGTGGCGGCTATGTTGCAAGCGATTTGGCACTGAGATCAAAATTGAGATCATCCGGACATGACATCCTCTGAGAACTCCTTATTGCAAGACTCACACGATCGTTGCTCTAGAGGAGGAAAGTTGTTGACAACTACACTGCTGACACAGACACTTCGATGGGACTTTGCGATTTATAGCTTCCAGCTTGCTAGTGTTCTTTTTATTGAGACCAACAAAGACTTCGCAACCGTACTCCATAACACTTTTATTGCACCCGTAGTAGACCGATTTGCAAAATCTGATCGAAAATTCAAATGTCTCTTTAGACGTCTAATCACAAACATGCGCCGACTAGCCTTACCTACATATGTGGCGTGTGTTGGTTCGTCCCACTCCCACTTCAGTGAATCCTGAAAAATGACACCTCAGAATAGTCAAGGAAGTGGTATTTAGGGCAACATGAAGTGGAGACGGACAACTCGGAGGAGAAAGGGAGCCAACGATCATGCATCTAGTCTTTGCTTTCATATCAGACAAAGACCATTTGAGGTCACAAACCACGTAGAAATATTGCACGTTTCTATTGTTAAAAATTGTCTTCAACATGAGAGTCCATCATTGGCATGGTACAATGGACTACAACATCGTCTGCAATATTTTGATCATGCTGAGCAGACAGTAGATATCGGCCTCCAATGATCCAATGTGTGCGGGCAAACAAAATATGGCCCCAAAATTTGATCCCCTGTGGGACACCAGACGTGACAGTTGGTTTGAACCTCACTCTTATATTGTCCTTTTTTATTGGTCATCTTCCTGGGTAACGATGTTCGCAGAAAACTCAATGGATCCACTTGATTGCTCCAGTTGGCAAATCATGATTTTCATCAGGATGTTCGAGCAAGATGTGTCGAAGTGAATAGACGATCGAACGCCTTACTCATGGTCATACAGAGATGACAACGACGCCGCGAGTGTGAGGTTGATCCATCTGTGCCGTTAATGCAATCATGCATTGCGGACTAGAGCATGAGTAGTTGAAAGATCCAGCCTCGAAATCCGTACTGATTAGTTCCATAGAGATCGTACAACCGAGTTCCTTCACTGATGACTCAGCCACAATGCGTTCTAAGATTTTCGACATAGTGGGAAAGCAGGGAAATTGGGTCTCAAATCACATAACTTTCTTACGGGCCATTTATGATTTCGAGCAGGATATAATTTTCAGCGTGTTTCCAATTTAGCAGGCATTCTACCGACTTTGGACGGAGAACAGGAAAATAGATGGGTTAGAGGTTCAGACCAAAAAGGCAGCACAGTCCTTTTGCAGAATGCGCAAAGGCAAATTCCTCTGAGGGACATAACCTTTCTTAGGACGCAGCGAATTATAGATGCTTAATTTAAATGTATCATTCAACATTAACGTCGACATTTCCATGGAACGTTGTGTCATCAAGGAAGACGCTGAAGGTAATATCATCCCAATCAGGAGATGGAGAAAATACGTCTGTGAAATGTTTGTTTTATTGGCTTTTAGCTGCAGCATTCATTTTGAAGGAAACTCATTCAGAATATTCACAAGGACGATGCTCCCGGGCCTATATTCCGTCATAAGACTACCAACAGCTTTCCAGAAACCCGATTCGAGAGTGTGACAGAGTTTTAACCCAATCACTCGCTTGGCTCTTCTCAATCTCTTTTCTGATCACGTCTTTGTAATGTCTGTACAGTACTTGATTGCCCGCTATAAATGCGCTCGAACGCTTGTTGAAAAGAAGCTTTAATTTTCGTGTTTAAAACCCAATGGTTGATCGCAACTTCGTCATTTCAACATACGGAATGGGGAAGGTTGATCAAAAGCGGCACGAATCCATTGAATCAAATAATAGTCAATTTCTTGTCAATTGAAACATCCGCCCTGTACATCACTTGCCATGGTATTGAGTCGATTCTGGCACACAAGGCATTCATGTGGACTTTCTCTGAAATCGTATGATTTTGTGCATTTCATCTTAGTTTTCGCCAATGTTTAAAGAATAGGCTTCAAAGATGAACGGAAAGTGATCAGCAATTTACCAATCGCGAGGAACCAACGACGGCCAGGATGATTAAATCGGCACAAAGGGAAGCATTCAAATGAATATTTTTCTAAAATTGCTGTCTTCCTGGTTGGAGAATTTGTCCATTTGAGTCAAGCCAAGAGTCTCCGTAAGGAAATCACATTGCAGATGATTCAAATCACCAGCACATTATCACTTTACTTGTCCAATATAAAAAGTTAAGCAATCGTTATATCATTGCTAGACTATGAATAATTTCAACGTCAAAAAAGATGAGCACGAAGCAAGCTTGGATAGGCAACCATATAAAATGACGACAATTATCTTTTCAGTGAAGAAAATTCAAAACATACACTTTCTATACAACTTGGTGTTTATCAAATAATACCATTTGACCAACCGAGTCGAGCGCATTCGAAGCTACTTACAAGGATGCAGGGACTCCACCACCACGTCTGCCATCATCTCGATCACATCTATAGGGCGCAGAAAATTGTTTGACGTGTATCTGATCACTAGAAATCTCTGACTTTAAACCATGTTTCACAAACCAGTAAGACCATCAATTTTTAACAGGAAGCTGTTAGAAGATTCAACTCAACAATCTTAGGTTTTGCAACGATTGCGCATTAAACAAAATGGAAAGGAAGGTAATGAACATTTCGTGGAAAAGAATGTCCAATAAAAAACTTTCTCAAAAAGTTCGTGATATCACTGCGCAGCAATGACACGTTCACGATATATCATACATCCCTCATTATTTTTACCCATTCGACTTTTATACTCATCACGAATCAAACTTCCACCTTTCCTCCTGCTGAAATGCTGTGCGGTCCGGACCAATGAATATGCTTCTCCAATCGTAATCAGTTATGCGCTATGATTCTTTGGCCTTTCGTAGGAGTTCGAGCTTGAAATCGAATCTATGCGTAAAAATCTCTGCCAGGATTGATCTTGCCCAGGCTACGAACATTGTACGATGTTGTCATGATTCGGTTCCAACCATCTTAACAAATATTGGATGCATCTATTCATGCAGCCTCTAATCGATCATTGATACTTCCAATTGATGCCTCTGGGTTTTTTTATAATCCCCAGAGAAAATGACCATATTCATCCTTTTACGCTCTCTCTTGTTCCATTTACATATGTCAATTATCCGAACAACATTTCCGCATGAACGACTTTTTAGATCATTATAGTCGTTTCACAATTTCCTCACATTTGGCCTTCAAACTTTCATTGCTGGCATTCAAGAACAATATACTTGTTTCTGCAATGCTGTGTAAGATTTGCCTTTTAGGTTGATTGAAATCATGTCTCTGAATTACACTTCGCGATGTCCTCAATCAAAGTTTTTCAGGTCATTTAAAGTCCAAAGCGCATTTTGTCGAGGAATTGGAGGCGGGTGCTTCGTTTCTGTGTGCAGAATCTAGGCATGCTTCATTGAACGTGCCCAGACCAATTTGATTTCTAAAGCAACGGTCACACCAAAAAAAAGAAAGTCACCAACCGGGATTCGAACTCTGACCAAAAAGGTGCCTGCGGTCTTGGACACCGTCAACCCCAAGACCACAGTATCTCTGAATATTGTTCGTTGCTGCAACTTGATGTGTTTTCTGATTTTCCATAAACTCTTGTGACATGACCTAGGACAAAACTTGAACGTCACTGCTATACGTAACACTCACAATCAAGCAACGATGGAAGGCAGGATGTGAACACAGATCAATTGCAATCGACGACGCTGAGACACAAAAACGACGAAAACAACCACAAATTGAACGAAGATGACGCGATGAAAAACCGCGGAAAAAGTCCAGGACAAGCAGAATGACGATTCCGCAATATAAAAATCACAGAAAATGACCACCAATAGACAAAATATAGAACACAAGAACGGCACTTTTGTGCGAGACAGACAGCGACACAACCGACACGACCAACACTTCGGGCGAGAGCAAGTTGAATGACTGAATGACATCTGAATGACTGATACTTATTGACTGGACACAGCATCTATCCCTGGCCTAGATATCCATGATCTATCTCTCGT
>CAJQUW010006551.1:2500-31069 GCA_907163375.1 Prostheceraeus crozeri | reverse complement strand
GAAAAAATGTTTCATGAAAACCAAATTGTAGATTTTGTATATATGTGGATAGATAATGAAATGTGAACATGTTTTTTTATTGTATATATGTGAATAGATAATGAAATATGAGCATGTTTTTGTTTCCTTATAAACCCTTGTTTTGGAAAAAAGAGAGCAAGTTAATGATACAACATAAAACTTTATTTCAAAACTGTTTCAACATATTTAGTAAGAATTACATCATTTTTATCACAGTTTTTTGAAAATAGTTCTAAAGCACTTTTACAGTTATTTTTCAATGGTCTCTCGTTGACAAAATAGAGTACATAGCCACCGCACATTAGAGATGTATTACTTTGAAGTGGGAACGATGTCACTTTCCTAACAGTCCAGGAGAACCTGTTCATCCATAATGCGATATCATGTAAACGAGGTTGATTAAGAGAGTCAAAATATTCGGCAACTTTATAACGATTGATGTATACAGCAATCCAATGTTTTCCGGGAAGATTGTTGGTATCCGTATTGATGATAAGCGAACAAGGATAGAAAGGAATTGAATCAGGTAAATTATCTCTAGAAAAGACATTGAGAAATATTGTCTTGTAGTAGGGATGAGCTTTCCTCATTTTCCTCAAGATTTCTATGTTGCTTAAGTTACTCATCTCTGATAGCTGACAGTCACGTCTCTCATTCTTGTTATCTCAACTTGCTATCAAATATGCATAAAATGAGTCAAGTAATTGTTTTCTTCAAAGGTGACTCAAATGATACCTCCAGTCGTAGATTTCCAGGCTTTGTAACTCCTACGCTTTCACCACCTAGATCTGCATCTGCTGTGAGGTTGTACATAATGAAGAAGTAGCCATTCTTGTACATAACCATTGTAATTTCCATTTTGAATCGTCTGTATTAAACATGTTGAGGCGTGAAAATAAACCATATTCACGACTGCGAATTGCCATCTTTGAAATTAGCTCATATGCTTTGCAAGATACTAATTCCCAGCCTGAAAGAGTGCTAGTTTGCTAACTTAAAGTGTGTGGAAATGAATGGATTCTTTATTCAAAACACCTATGAATGCCTCATTTTTCCACAAATGTGATAAACACCTGCCCTTTGGCAATGCAGTGGGAAAAAGGATTTTGGTAGGCATGTGAGTATGATCCCGCCACCAATTGTGAAGTTTGTCAACACACTGTGATTAACTTGGAATATATTGCATTGTTTTTTCCTCAAATTCCTGTCGACATGCTCTCGTTGCCAATGACTGACGGGTTTCATTTGTTACTCTGCACGCCTTACATTGAGGCACGGCATTACTTATGTCGACTTCGATAGTTTGTAGCATCCAAAAGCCATTAACGCGAACTCAGGATTTGCACGACGTGATAAATTTTATATTTGCCATTTTAAAACCTGTGATAGCAGATACTCTAGATTGACGAAGGAAATTCAAGATAGACGGGTCCTTTCAAAAGTATATATTCCTTTGAATCCGCTCGTTAAATTCCATTCGTCTTTTCAACCCTGTATTTGAGACATCATCAAATTTCACCTTGTCTGATCATCCAGCCTCACCATTATAACCACCCCAGAAGAAACTTGCAAAGTGTGACTGTTTAGCTTGCTTTTGAAATTGAGTCATTGTATGTAAATATGCTCCATATGGATATGCTGATACCCTCCTTCAATCTGTTAGTCATTCAATAATTAGATACACATCTGAGAACAGACAGGGCATTAGGAAGATTTGCTAATCCACTTATCATTGGATAATCGCTTATTTGTACATTCAGTCTTCCTTAATTTGTATACACAACTCTAAATCAATGGATTGACAGTCAATATAATCTTGAGGATTGGCTGTCTATAAATGAATAGGTGCTGGTTTCCATCGATATTTGTTGTGGGGGACCTATGCTCCTACCATTGTTGAGGAGCTGATGTCTGTCTGATGAGGGGGTGAGAATCGAAGAACACAAAGCGAATTGATACTTGCATCGTGATTAGCTCTCAAATATGTTGTCTTCATTTCGTTTTGACTTGTTTCTAGTCGCTAGTGATTTCGTTTCGCGCTTTCTTTGTTTTTCACTCGAAGTTCTAGATTTAGGAACGTGTGCTCTAGGTCGGATTTTTACTTTTCCTGCGTCTTTGCTTGTAACTCGACGGATCTACTTGTCTGGACTTCATACGCTTATTCCGAACTGTACGTCTCGTCTTTCGTTAAATCATCTAAAGCGTCTATGGGGCAGATTGGCTGGCGCGCGCATTTTCATAGATTCCGATATCTAACCTTGAAGCGCAATCAGCAGCAACATTTGACCAAAATTAAAGCTGCTTCACACGTTCATGATTGGTACGCATACTTTTGAGTGTTTGGAATAACATACGTTTAGTTGCACCAAATTTATGCCTCCTCATTGTCGTTATCCAACAAACACGGGATACGCTCTGATATGATGGTTACTGTAAATGTGTCATTAAGACTATTGAATAACTATGGAAGTCACAATAGGTTAAGCTTATTCTAGTGACTATTATGTAGGGTCAAAACAGTAACACCACCACAGAACGGTACTACTTCTCCTGCGTCATCATGAATTGATATGTCAATTCTATTGATGAAATTTCGGCTGATTGGTAGATACATTGTGTTAAAAAATTCTCGATTGATTAGTTGCTTCCTTACGGATGAGAGAGGAAATGTGCGCAGAAGTGGGGCCTCAATGTCGCCAACCCTTGTATATTCAATAATGTTACAATAGACGTATAAGTTACTTATATCACGCTCTAGTGATGGGGCTGTATCGCCTATTGATGTGCCTTCATAAATAGTTGATTTTGAGAATCCCAATGTGGTCGTTAACACGCTATCCAGCTTGATAAGAGAGTTCTTCCCTACCTTTAGAATCATGCGTTTCTTATGTGGGTCATAAGAAAAGTGATATTCATCTGCATCAAGGTAATCTACACCAAACTCATTTAACTTTGTACACAATTCAGATGGCGTTTTCAAGCTTTCAATGTTCAAATTAACTCTTTTTACAAGTTCACTGGAAGTAGACAATTCATCACCCAATATGTCTTCGCTGTATACGTGGATATCCCATGAAGCATTTGTTGATGCTTTGAGTTTAGAAGAGGACAATTGAACCTTGAATGTATCATTTAATTCTGTCAACCAAGGTGCGCTTTCAAGGCCCTTAAACATCCCAATCATTTCAGATCCGAATTCAATAACAGCGGACTCAGACTTTTCCAATGGTGTCTTTTTAGTAAAAACAATAAATTCTGCCTCCGTTTCAACAGTAAATAAAGTTACTTTCTCTTTCTTATATTCACAAGTCATTAACGTTTCTGGCACTGATCCTTGAAACTTTCTTGCAAAGTCTTCAACACTTCTAATGACCTCAAATTTATTTTTTACTCGGATGCTCCTTTTTTGTAATGCATACAATGGCACAATTCTACATTTAAAATCAGTGACTTTCCTCTCCGAATTCCACCCACGTCCATTGTACCAATACCTTGATGAGAAAGTTGTTCTGGAATACCCAAAAGTATGACTCAAATCCTTACCTAATACAAGAAGAACATGCTTCCCTTCCTTCATCAATTTTGTTGACCCCTTTATGACTGGTTTGTAGAATTTATTCAAAGTCAGCTTGAAGAGATCATTTATTCGTTCAAACATTCTACCGATTTCCTTTTCTGTATCTTGCAAGCTCATTGTGGGAACCTTAGAATCAAAAGTTGACGTTGCAAATGCCTTTTGAATTTTAATCATGTTTTGGACAGATGGTAAAGATGTTGAAAAAGGATGTAAAGTTAGATGATGAAAAGCCCATGTACCATGTAGACTATTTTGAAATATGCGAAAGCAATCATCCTTCTCTCGCACTTCTTTATGTAATTCAAAATAGTTGTTCTTTAGCAAACTGATATCGTTGTAATAAGTAATTTCAGTTAGAGCAACTTCATGGGGTCCATGCAGAGTAATTGGATTAGCGAATTCAACAGAGTATAGAGATGGTTTGTTACTTGGGAATATCTTGGGGTTGCTATTGCTTGGAAGAATGATATTGAAGTTAGTAGACATGTTAAACTCATATATGGAAGAAGTCACATGCTATATTAGCTTAAAAGTTACGAGTGTCTCCCATCTCCACATTTTGTAGATCCTGGTGCGTTATCCAGCTATTGAATGAATCAGGATATCCTTTCCATTTAACTAGATATTTCCTTTGATTGCCATGACCTTTCCTCCTAATTATTTTATCAATCATATACACCTCTTCACTTCTGTCTACTACTTGCAATTCATAAGAGTAAAATTTTCCTTCAATTGGATTGCCATGGTAATCTATTAATTTATACATGGTGGGTCTAAATTTTGTATTTACTTCATCCACAAAAAACTCTTCTTCAGTCCAATTAGGTAGATACCCCTTCTCAAATGTAGACTTAACCTTTGAAATCCGAACTCTATCACCAACATTAATTTTCTTTTCATTGGAAATGTTTTTCGCTTTCTTATCATACAATCGAAGCCATACATCCATCGCATTATCTGGGGTAACATCAACTGGTTTCATCTTAATGATTCGATGGTAGCTTTCATTGTAATTCTTAACAAATTTCTGCAGCTCACCTACCCAAACATGTGTATTTTTTGCAGTGAAATAGCGCCATATTTTTGTCTTCAGTGTGCGATTGAACCTCTCAACCATGGCAGCTTTATAAGCACTTTTGACACTAAACAATTCCACATTATGACTTTTAAGGAGACTTCGAACATGAGAGTTTTCGAATTCCTTCCCTTGATCGGTCTGTATTCTTTGCGGAACACGCCCCTCATCGAAAATGCTCTGAAAAGCCGCTTCAACTTCTGGTCCTCGTTTAGATTTCAGCGCACGTGCCCAAGCATAGCGAGATAAAATATCTATTACGGTTAAGATGTATTTATAGCCATCATTGTACTGTGATATCTGTTGCATGTCAGCCAAGTCCGCTTGCCATTGACTATCTATATTGTTAACAACATATTTTCTTGTTGGAAACCGCTTTCCTCGCATTTTTGTGAAGAGTGTAAGTCGGTTGACTCCTCAACCACTTCTTGACTTTCTCTATTCCCACACCTGCTGCACGAGCTAGAACCTCCGGACGACTGAAACTTGCGGGATGATTTAAGTCGTAATAAATCTTTCTGAGTTTTCAACCCCGCGCCCAAAACAAACCACCAACAGCACCACCCAACACACAACTACAACACAACCACCAAACCACAACCCCCACAACAAAAACACCCAACCCACCCCACATACCCAAAACAAACCCACCCAATACCAACCCAACCCTACACAACAACCACCAATCCAACACACAACAACCCAACACAACACCCCCCCACACCAAACCAACCCAACAGACTCACCGCCACACACACCCACGCAATAAACCACTCCCCCAACCACCCAATTCAAACCACCACCCCACCCACACAACCCCTACCCAACCAACACCTTCACCAACAACCAAAAATAAAATCGCCCCTACAACCAAACACCCACTAAATAACCCATAACCCCACCACCCCATCAACCACACCCAACCAAAAAAAACCCACCCCATACAACCCAAACCCCACACCCACAATCACCAACAGTCCCCAAACACACATACCCACCCAACACACACCCACCCACACCCAAAAACCAAACCCCCAAACCCACCCGAACCACGCTACCACACCCCCACATTACCCACACACCACAACAACAACCCCAACACCCCCCACAAACACAACCCCACCCCCAAACAACCAACACCCCACCACAAACCACCCCACCAAACCCAAACCCACCCATAACCCCCCCACCACCCACACCCAAACCACACAACCCCAAAAACTAACACACACTCCAACCAATACAAAAGTGCCCCCTACAAACCCCCCACCCAACCCACCTACCCCACCAACCATAATACCAAAACCACACCAACCAACACACACAACCAACCCACAACAAAAGACCATACCCCATAATCCCAATCCCCAACAAACAGCAACAAGGACCCATAACCCAACCCAACACCACCAACCCAACAACACTCAAGAGAAAACCCGACCCCACCCCCACACATCACCAAACCCCCACCCCCTAACCACACCAAAACCCCACAACCACACACCCAACAATCCCCACCACCCAACACACACCAAACCCCCCACCCACACACCCCCAACCAACCCACCACCCACACAACAACAACCCACCCACAACCACACCAACACAAAAAAAAATACCCAACCACCCCCCACCCACACCCTACAAAAACCCCAACAACCACACCCCCACCACCCCAACAAAAAAAAAACCACCAACACCACAACCCACCACACCCAGAAAACCCAACACCAACCCCACACCCCCACAAACCACACCCCCTCACAACAACACACCAACCACCCCCCCCCCAACAAACCCCACCACCCAATACCAACCTTCCACCCACACACCCACACCACCACCCCCCCAACACCCCGCCACACCACAACCACAACCAACCCCACCCCCCACACACCACCCCACCCCCAACCCAACAACCCACCAACCAACACAACACCACACAACCCCAACCACCCACACCCACACCCCCCACAACCCAAACCAACAACACCACAACCCCAACAACAACCCACCCCAAACCACACCCCCAAAACCAACACCAAACAAACCAAAAACAAACCCACACCACACCCAACCCACCCCCCCCACCAACCCAAACCCCACCACCAACAACCCCACCCCAACACAACCCCCCAACACACCCACACCCCACACCCACCACCCACCAACAACCACCAAACCACACCAAACACCCACCCCCACAAACCAACCACAAACACCCACCACCCAACCACCCACCCCACCCCCCAAACCAACACACAACAAACAACCCCACACCAACCCAACCCACCCCCCACAAACACCCACACAACCCACCCCCCCAAACAACACCCACCCCAACCACAACCCAAACCCCCCCCACAACACCCCCCCCCCCCCCAACCACCCCCACAAACCCCACCCACCCCACACCAAAAACAACCAATCACCCCAAACAACCATGCACCAACCAACACCAACCTAACCCCCCTCCCACAAACAACAACCCCCACACCAAACCCAACATCACACCACACACCCCATCTCCCCCACACCCCCACACTAACCAAAACACTACCACACCAACCCCCCCAACCCCAAAACCACACAACCAAACCAACCCACACCCACAACCCACACACCCACACCCCCACACAAACCACACCCACCCCACCCACCAACAACCCAACCACACGACACAAAAAAAAAAACCACCCCCCCCCACACCAACAAACCCACAAACCCCAAACAACAAACAAAACCACCCACACCCCCTCACAAACACAACCACCCCACCACCCCACACACCACAACCCCCAAAACAAACCAACAAAACCCACCCCACAAACCACCCACCCCCAACACCACACAACACCCAACCCCCACCCCCCCCCCACAACAAAACCTCAAAACACAACTACCACCCACACCCACACCCACCCAACACCACACCATACCAACAACCCCCCCCCACCACCCACCCCCAAACACCTCCCACACCCCACCCCCCCCCAGTATGGGGATATATATTTATTTTTATAATAATTAAATAAATAAATAATAAAAAAAAAAAAATCACCCATCCCCCAAAACCCCCACACACCAACCCCACCAACACCTCCCCCAACTCCAACACCAACCCAAAAAACCCAAACCCCTACCACGCCAACCACCACCACCCCACCCAACAACCCCCACCAACGCAACAAACCCCACAACCCCACCACACAAACACCCCGAACCCAACAAAAACAAACCCCCCCACCACATCCCCCAACAACGAAAACCACCCCACCCCCACACCAAAAACAACTACCCCACCCCAACAAAAAAAACCCCCACCACACCCAAACCTTTCCACCACCCGGGGGGGTGGGGGTGGGTTAATACCACCACCACCCAACCAATAACACCACCCAACCCCCCCAACCCCCCCCTACACCCCAAACCCCAACCCCCCCCCATCCACACACATTCCCAACCACCCCCACACAAAACACCCCCCACCACCCACACCCCCCACCCAACCCCCCCCCACCACCCCCAACCAACCCACCCCCACATCCAACCCAACCCCCACCCACCCCCCACACACACCCCACCCCCCCACCCCCACCCCCCCACCCCCCCCCCCCACCACCCCCCCCAACCCCCCCCCCCCCCCCCACCCCCCCACCCCCCCCCCACACTGCTGACAGCAACTGCTAACCCAATTGATATCAACCTCTATGCCCTCTTTGCTTTACCTTCGAGCGCAGATTTCAAACAACAGCAAAATTTTTGTAACGACATGATATGAGAGAGGCAAGGCTTAATTCATATTTGCTTAATATTTACTATACTCTTCGCAACACGCATTGAGCGCCTAGCAGCTCTTTTTGGCTGCAGATCATCGGGATCTGCAAGCTCTCGCTTGACCGCCATCGTGGTGTTTTACTCTTTGATCCATCTTGTAAGTGACCCTTATCCAATTCATTCACAGTCGGTCCTCCAATAATATTGTGAGGTACATTTTGATCAGATAAAATTTTTCTAAAATATGACCACCCTTGTGGTGCACCTAGTTTTCGCCTTACATCTCTGACAGCATATTGTAGAAGGTCATCTATGTGACTATTTCTAATAACATCACCAGTTGTTTCATCTATTATCTCCCTCTCTCATTGAACTTCACATGTGGATCAATGAAGTCAAATAATCGCTCAGCGCGCACACGATATGGTCGAGGTGTTGACAAGGTTATAAATCGTCGCAACTTGTCACGAATCTGTCGCCTCTCGTCAATGTTTTCAGCTGCTAACTGCATTCGTCGATAGGGATCCTTAATCTTCTGAATTTCCATATCCTTTTGTGTTAGTTCCTTAAGTTGATTCGTAATAGGTTGATCTATATTTTTGACTTCTTGTGCACTTTGTAATGTAGTCAATTGCACATACTCCTCTTGAGGAATGACCACCATCTTTGAATATGACATGTTTGAAAATAATAAGACAACAAAGTACATTGCTTAAAACTAGCTGTGAACCGAGAAAACTGTCATTGGTTCAGCGGAATTAGGTATGATATTTGTTCGAAATCGAAGTCGTTCCGGACATTCCTGGGTTAGATCAATAAATAGATAACCATGTGGTTTCTTTGTTACATCTTCATATATTTTTGAAAGTAAGTGTTGAGGTAATATCTGTCTACTGAGATGATGTATCTGACTGCTATCTCTTGGATTTTTAAATATTGCCAAATAATGTGTATTCAAACTTCTAGTTCTTTGCTCTTTCCCTCCATCGAAGATGTTTTGGGTGATGTACATAATAAAAGCTTCCCTATGATGTGCAGTTTGAATGAACATTTCAGTTACATCATTTGAAGATTTGCTTTCTCGTAAATAGATCATCTAATACTAGTAAGTCACCTGCTTTGATATCCTCAGTTGATGGCAACCCTTGCTTCACCTCATAACCTTTCTGGCGAAGTGCAGAATGTAGTTGTGGTTGAAATATTCCATAATACCATTTGACTCTCTTAATTTCCTTGTTAAACATTTCATTTCTATATTGTAGCAATTCAGTTACAAATGTAGTTTTACCGGACTGACTTGGTCCAGCGACACACATTGTGCGATCAGTGAATAGACGAAAATCTGTCATTTTATAATTCCATTAACATTAAACTCATCATCCCGCTAATTCTGCTTAGAACAACAAAACAGACACATGTTCCAGATCAAGTTTATTTACATTCAGAATAGAAACTTTCAAGTTACATTTACAAATTAAAACATTTACAAATTAAAACATTTTTGTTTCCTCATCACAATTAGGATTATAGAAAGTTTTCAAGTCAGCATCTTGGCGCTTCAACTTCAATTTAGGATTTCCATCTTTAGATTTCCGCCCTCGCTTTTTACTCTCTTCCTTCCCATCACTTGAAGCAGTCTTATCAATGTTAATTAAACATTTATCAATTGGTAGTGGTTCATAGACTAGTTGAAGAACCTTCATTTGTAAAGATGCGACTTTACCAGTCGAACCATGTGAACCAATATAAAGTCCGGTAACGTGCACTAAGCCCATATAGCGGCCCCGTTTGAGATCCTCACATTCCATCGCGTTTGTAAAGAGATCGAATGCTTGAAAATGATCCGATAGTTTTAAAAACAGTGTATCGAATTCCGGCAATTCCTTATAACCAACTCCTTCCTCTAATGCCTTTCTCCAATGAGTGGGAGCACTTTCAGGCAGCTCAACACATTCTTTCGCGAAAGAGTCAATAGTTTTAAGAATCACCTGTTGCCATTTTGGAAAAGTCACTCGCATTTGTCTCATATTGCTATACCCTGATGTAGACATACCATTACTGTGGAAGAATGGAACTTGAAGATAAAAGCCATCATCACCATAATTCAAGGTTTGAAAGTAGAACGTATTTCCAATCCCTTGCACCTTTCGTGTCGGACGAAGCTTCAAGAGATCTTGCTCAAAAGCGTCACCTTCCTCTCTGATTGTATACATTTTCTGAGTCATGTTTCAACAAGTACTAATTCGGAGCTTTCAACCAGCGCAAATGAATTGTCACTTGAAAGTGGTAAAATATCATTAAAGCGTCTTCCTTATATACACCTATATATGACTCATCAATCAAAGTGATACGTGTCCACTTTATGATTCGCTAACCTTATATTAACATTGCATCCTTCCAAGCGGACTATTGATTACACCATTAATACTGTTTCCAATATCATTTAACATACTTAGAAACCCACCACCACCGCGCTGAATTAAGTTTCGCCTTTTCTTATCACTACTCCTTGGATTTGAAAACTTTTTTATGCTATTCAAAGAGCCAGCATTCAACAGAGGCCTGTAAATAGGTAGACATTTGTGTATTGCAAAAGCTAAATCACGAATGAAATCATCACTTGAATTTTGAATCAATTTACACTTCTTCTTATTATCATGTATCCTGTTTAACTTTCGCAACGCCTTTTTAAACTGACTTGAAGGTTTGAAGGACCGTTTCGATTGACGAGAAGATGCCTTCCGTTTTACAGACATTTTTATTCTAATATGGAAATAGATAATACAATTACAATTTTTTGCTTAGTACTTACAACATTATATACAAAAGTTTACAAGCATTCACACAGAGTTTGTTGCTGGTACTTATAAAATTACATAAAACACTTAACAAGTTGTAGAGGGAAACTGATATACACTCACATCGGCTAGAGTCTGATTTGTAGCAGTTATGAGCTGCTCAATGTCTTTCATTAGATGTTTTGAAATTGGACAGCACATACAGCAGGGCTTTGAATGGAAAGTCTTTAAAATATTGGCATAGTATGCCCGCAAACTGATTACCTCAGAATGTCCTTGAGCAGCCACATTGATGCTTACTGATGGCGGTCCACTGAACAAGTCCAGTTTGCATTTGTCACCCTTCTCGTCATAGTAGCTGGAGGTGATAATGTCATGGAGTCATGTGTTGAGTTTCCGTTGGATACTGCTGCACCAACAGCGAGAGTATTCCGGTACAATCTCCGTTTGAGCTAGTGGGCGAAATACTTCATTGAGCCAAAATCTTGCAACTCGTGTAAGAGCATTGTTCACGACTCTCATCAACATTCTCTGCACCACAACGTCCTCTCCGCAGTGGAAATACTTCACTGTTTTCCTCCATCAGATCCACCAAATCCGCTTTATAGCCAGTTATATTCACGGCAGAATAAAATATATTGCCCGTGAAGAGTTGACTTCGGTAAATTATTGAAATGGGAATGTTGGTAGTGAACGACATGCTGATTGACATTGTATTAGCCTCAAATTATGCTTGAAATAGAACGGTACAATGTCCTCCTTATATAGAAAAGTCAAACAAAGACACAATTAGTGACCAATCACAGACCTGCATGATGACTCATCATGCACGATATACAGTGACTGTTGAAGATATTTCTTCATCGCAAAGGGGACAAGATGAAGTTTCAAAGGGTACATAACATGTAGAACACATAACGCTATGAGAACATGGTAAAAAGAGAAGGGATCGTTCCTGTTTAAAACATTTAACGCAGTTCCGTTCACATAATAATTTAAATGTCTCTTGTTCTAATTTCCTTCTGAAGTCACTTTTATTGGGAGAACTTTTTATTAAAACACTGTCAGATGTCTCCTTCTTTCCATATCGTTCCAATTTGATCCTCCTAATTTCACTATCATTGCAGTGTAGCATGGAGAATTCCTCTATCCACCTACGATCCAAATTGTGATTCATGGCATGCTCATCTAGATCCATTAGTCGATCAACTAAATCACCAGCGTTGATATTTTCACTGAGATTTGTTACAGTTTCTATGGCTTTGAACGAATATCCAAGGTCTCTTGCGACAACCCACGACGTTGGGATACTAGTCATCATTATGTATGTCATCAAAAAACTAACTCATATTTATAGCATAGTTTGTCTTCGTAAAAGGAAAATCAATGTGTCATCTTGATTACAATGGTTGCAATAGTCACAATAGTCGCAATTGAGCAAACCCATTCAAAATCAAACAACGGACGTCTATCGGTACGTACCCAAGTGCTCAGAACCAAACCACACAAGTTCGATCATAGACGTTCCGAAACACAGTGTACTCAACTGAGTGTACCAAACACATGTGCCTATCCAGTAAAACAGATCTCATACAAGTTCCTATTCATAACACTGAATTATACATTTACCTATCCATGTACCTATCGATAACTAAATTATACATGTACCTATCCATGTACCTATCCATGTACCTATCGATAACTAAATTATACATGTACCTATCCATGTACCTATCCATGTACCTATCCATGTACCTATTGATAACACTAAACTTTACATGTACCTATCCATGTACCTATCCGTCGCAAATAGGGCACAGTTTTCACTACTGATAGTCATAGCATTCTTCGAACCTCTGTACAATTCAGTAAAAGCCACAAAGAGGCACATAACACCATTTACATCAAAGTTTCAAATTTTTGATATGGATTCTGTGCAGGGAAGACACAAAATGCACAAATAAATTACTAAATCCAACAAAATATTATGCAATTAATCAAAACTTTTTTATCTTTACTTAAGCTAGTTTGTGCATCGTGTTTGTGCATCGTGTATCACACATGACGGCAGATTTGAAAAGGAGCCGCGGGCCTCAACAGATGGACTTGTGACGTGAATTTGGCACGCGGGGCGCAGTTTACCAGCCCGCGTGTAGCCTTTTTCTTGAAGGCTGGTCACCTCTGCGCAGCCTTATTTGCCTTCAGAAGATGCAATAATACGCTCTTTGTCTTTGACACTGATCACTGTTGCGTGACATGTCTGCATTTCAATCCTGACAACAATATCTCATCATTCTTATTATAGCAATCTAGAGCGAATAGCCACAAAGTGTGATTGCTTCAAGGGTGGGCTCATCTTGTACCGAAGAGAAGTTATTTATCAACATATCAAAAATCCAGGAAAATCTAGTCACTCGAACGCTTTGAATTTTCCAGTTGAGTCTTTTCGAAATAGTCTATTTTAACAGGCATTCTGCCTTAGCACAAACGTTTTCTCCAATGGAAATGCAAATACACTTATTGACATCCAATCAAACTTATACTTTGCAACCTTTTTTCATTGTTCATGTAGCTGCTTTCAACAGGGGCTGGTGGGCATAATTTTCGGTAATTAGTGTGTACAGGGGTCATCAAAAATTAATTGAACCTCAATTAATTGATTGCGCTGAATTTCATTTATCAATTAATTTAGTGTATTCAACTCAATATCAATTAATTGATTGTTTTCAATTCCAATTATCAATTAATTGATTGCTGTATGTCCCAATATCAATTGATTGATTGATTCATAATCAATTAATTGGTTCCATTATTTTATCAAGTTTCACTCCATTGCAATATATAGCATTGCAATTCACCTAAGATTTTCGCTTCTTCCTGCGCATCCACTATACAAAATTCATTCTGCTGACTCAATCTGACACCTCTGAACTCTCTGATCTACTGTATATTCTTCAACATGATTGCCCTTACTTGTCAAGCTTCGAAAGTCATTATCCATGGTATTTGAAATTATGTTGATAAAGTAGCCTAAATTAAGCTGAGAGTTCATAAAATGATGATAATTATTGAAATCTGAATCAGTAAAATCAGTGAACATCAAAACTATGGGGATGCACAATGATCATACAATATTAATAGCGGCATTTTAACTGATTGAATCGAGTTCCAATATGAATACAATTATTCTAGGCTAACTCTATTTTATAAAAATATAGGCCTACATATTTTTCCATTGACTAATTAATAATTATCGCTCAGTTAATTGATAAATTCAATTATCAATTAATTGATTGGGTACATTTCAATATCAATTAATTGATTGTCTATAATTCCAATTACCAATTAATTGATTGCCCAGGAGTCCAATGCCAATTAATTGATAGGTCAAACTTTCAATTAAAATTAATTGATTGGTAAAAATATCAATTACAATTAATTGATTGGACTGAGCAATTTAATTGCAATCAATTTTTGATGACCCCGCTGAGTGTATAACATGGCTTTCTGGCGACCAATCGTCCACATGTACTTCAAGACTCAGCTCTTCCACGGCTTGTTGATAAACGAATGACAGCCTTAAGGCGAGATAACAACAGTATGCTGCTTCCATGGCAGGAATGTCAGCATCTGCAATGTATTTACCCTTCATTTCAATAGTCAATTGAGAAGTATCAGTTCATTACATGAATTCACACATCATGCCGATAAAATTTTACTAATCTGTTTAATTAATTGATGACAACAAAGCTGAAGATGATGAGAGCGATTAAGTCAATAATCCATAGAAAGATAGGCCTGATATAAGGTATTAGAGGACAGCACTCTATTAACCAAAAATGAAGACTGACATAGTGCATCTGAAACTGATTCGTCCCAATTCTATCTGGGTTCATTTCAAATGATGGTAGGCTGTAGACTAGAAACCAACAGACTTGAATGAACAAAAGTAAGATCAGTACGGAAAAAAAATTTCTAGAAACAGTGCGATCGACTTGCTGTGCAAGAAAACTCTGGAAGATTATTACATTACCGTTACACACACAAATGTACAAGGCGATTTTGTTTGCAATTACTTCCCAGGTAGCTGTGGTGGAACTCATTACTGTGTCATCGATGTCATTAATGATGGCGACAAAAAGATATGGTACGATAACTGAGCCTTGAGGAGCACCAGAAATCACATGCATGCAGCGAGGAGTGCATTCCGTCGACAACAACATTCTGCGATTGCCATCTAGGAAAGTGTTAAGGAAAAAGAGAGGATCACTTCTAATACCCAAAGAAGACAACTTAGAAGAAGTTCCTTTTACGAGTCATATGTAAACGAATTTCGTCAATTGAAAATGACTGATGAGAGCAATGGAGGGCACTTGAATTAGTATAGGGAGAGTTTCAATTGTGTCAAGTTGTCCAAGATTTGTGACTGCGCTTGGAATCGTACGATATCTGGTTTGTAAAAGGGGTCCATGAGATCAAAATATAAAAATAATATAATTCCAGAAATGCTTGTGATTACCGCTATCAGCCTCTGCCAAAGAGGATTTAAAATTCGTGCTACTCTACGAATAACTTAGCACATTGGAAGATAGTTTCGTGATTTACGAATGTCCGCAGTCTCACATGCTCACATGAAGTCTCCAAATAGATATTTCTGTAAGCCTTATGGAGCGATTTGTATTTGCATTTTTTGAGTCATGTTCCAATGTCTTACGAGGATTCGTTCGATGCATATTTTTATAGAGCTCATCGAATATATCTCCTTGGAGGCGGAGTGTCGTTTTTTGTTCGATGCTTTGAAGGCTATCGGCTATCCTGAACAGTTGATTTTGAAGTACTCCAATGCAAGAAAGAAACTTTTGGTCCCAAATGTAAACATGTTTGCGTTCTTTTCCCTTTCTGCATGATAGGTTTTCCACGATTCTTTGTAATACATAGTACGAGATCCATTTCTGCTCGTTCTCTGAAGGATGAGTTGCGCTTCGAGTGTAAGGCCCGTGTTGCTTATGAATTTACTTGTGATTGTGGATGCAGCTACGTGGGCCGCAATGAACGTGCCTTGTCTGCCAGAGTGTCCGAGTATGTACCTGCATGGATCTACAGGGTGATTCAAAAGATAGCAAAAAACAATTTTATTATTCTATGTATGGAGACTTTTGAATCACCCTGTACTCTTGTGGTTTTAGTCCTCTCTCAAAGTCTTTACCAGATAGCGCTGTTATGAGGCATGTTATGTCCCGCAGCCTCTCTGACAAGTCTCTGTTCCTCTAGTCAGTCATTTTTCTGTACTGGCTCATTCTGATTCTCTTTTTCTTCTAAACATTTTGGAGGCACTACTGATAAAATTGTAGAAACCTAAATTGTGTATCTAAAAACAAATTCACTTTCTCGTTTGCTTTACCTTGGTAGATATCTATGTTATTTCCATCCGTCATGCCGTTTTTTGAGTTGTTGTAATTTCGCTGTGTCAGTGTCGATTGCATAACTATATCACTGTCAGTTAACCGGTGTCCACCCTTTTGAAGAGCCGGCGAAAACGTTCGGGTGCTACTTTTACTTTTTCCTTTGTCTTATTAAACATTTCAATAAATTATGAATTCGAGAATAGTTGTGTTTGCAGTCTACAAATTATCAACGACATACATTGCTTCACTCATTTAAAGTCGGTTGCCCTAACCAATAGAACAGATTGAAAAGCATAAAAATAAAATCACAGTTATAGAAAAACTAAAAGGGTCGGAATAACATTCTCTTCATAGGACGGGAATCACATAACATAGAAATTTCAGTCCCAACAACAAGACTGAATTTATCTCTTCTTCGGAGGAACGATTGCTGGTTTCTTTTTGACATTCAAACATTAGCACATGATCTGTTCCCAAGACATTGCTGTCATGCGAGATCGGGTGACGAAAAAAAGAAAATTAAATCAAGTTGAATGAAGTGCATGATTGGAGTTTCAGTCAAACAATGACAGGAATAATTGGGAATAATACCTCTTTACATGCAGAGAAAACATATCGCCGAAGAAGAGTGTAAGTGTGTACGCGCTATAAGCCAATGAGTAACGCGATAGCATAGTGAAGTTGATTGCTGCGATTTTGCCTCATTTCGGTCATGGCACAATGCTCGAACGGCGGTGGAGTGCTAACATGGCTATATTCTCTTTTTCGACGTCGGCCGATGTTCAAAAAAGACGAGATTTTAGCAACGCCTTTGAATCGCTGTCTCACTGTTTATCATCTAATTCTATACAACTTGGCTAACATGGCCGGTAGCGGAATTTATGTGCTCACCGGTACTCTAATTCGAAGTGAAGCTGGGGCAGCTGCTTTTCTGTCTTATTTGCTAGCGGCTGCATCATCAGCCTTTACCGGCCTCTGTTATGCTGAATTCGCAACGCTAATCCCAAAAGCTGGCTCAGTCTATGTGTACACATTCTTGACGCTCGGTGAGCTTCCAGCGTTTATCATCGGCTGGTTGTCAGTATCTGGTGGAATAGTCGGTATTGCTTCTATTTCCAAGGCCTTCTCTGGAACTATAAATGAGTTGAGTCATCAAGCGATTGTAAACTGGACACAGCAGAATGTAGGCCATCTACCTCAAAGCAATTCGGGTGTACTGTCACCGACCTATGATTTTGTTGCCTTAGCTCTCATTGTTATAATGATGTTAATTACTGCCACCGGGGCCAATATCTCTTTGACCTTCAACATGATCATTACTTCCCTTCAAATCGTCTGCCTACTTATTATTGCAATTACTTTGCTTCGTTTATGGATCTCCACAGTCGTGGTCTGCCGAGCACCGGTGGATTTGCTCCAAATGGAATAACGCATAATTAATGGAACTTCAATAGCAGTATTTGCCTTCTCCGGATTCGAAAGTGTTGCCAGTCCAGTGAGGAGACCATCGATCCAAAGAAGAACATTCCGCGGGCATTGTTGGGTTCATTGGTCATCATAGCTATTCTTTACTTCCTCGCATCATTTGGACTTGCATTTCTTGTACCCCGAGAACTGATAGACTACACCTCACCATTTGTTGCTGGTTTTGCTCGACTCAATGTGACATGGATGATTTGGATTTCAGCGATTGGAACTTTGTTGGCAACAGGCTTTGGGAAGGTCACAACAATGTACATACTTCCGCGAACATTTTATGCAGTGGCCAATGATGGTCTCATCTTTCGTTGCTTTGCTCATGTAGAGAAGGTCACTCAAGTCCCACTAATTAGCCTATTTCTCGGAGGAACAATTGCTGGTCTCTTAGCCCTATTTTTTAACATTCAAACATTAGCAGGTGTCCTGTCGCCTGCAATGGTTTTTTCTTATTATATAATTGGCATAGAGATTATTGTCATGCGATATTGGATGACGGCTGATGGAGAGTTTCTTGAATCTGATAGGCATCCCCTGACAGAAGAAGTCGATAGCATTGGCACTGAAGACAGCTCCGGTGCAGCTGTACCCATAAAGCACAAGATGAAAGAAATGAGAATTAGAGCCAATTTCAAATCATTGGCAGAAAAATATACCTCTCTCAAGACAGGCAGATTTTTCATACAGGTAGTGATAGTACATGCGATTGTCGCATTCGTTCTGGCTCTATTAATCAACTATATCATTATATCAAAACAAGTTAACATTTGGTTTGTCACAATCCTTGTCTTCTTGTTATGGCTTCTTACTGTCTTCTGTCTGAGCATCTACGAACCTTCATACAACAGTGAAACTTATCAGGTATGCATATTTTTGTATGTAATTTTTACTCTCTGCACAATATTAAAAAGAAAAGAATGTTTATCCCATCAATTTACAATAAAGCAGCAACAGAAATTTTGTATGACACTTCTTGGTCTATTTTATGTCATTTTGCTGTAAATGCTTCATCGACTACTGCCGACTTAAGGCTGGTCAGGGACGTCTATTAATAGTATATATGGCAGGGACAATCAACTCGCCTGCAGTGCAGCGATGACTGTGGGCGGCAGTCGAACTCGTTCAACAATGCTGTCTGGTGTGAATTGTGTACACAATCGTGCGTCAACGCATTGTTAGCAGGCACAGAGCGCGCGTTTCCTGTGAGTCACACAATTATCATACAAGACAGCAGCCGATTGATTTTTTGATACCAGTTAAGGTCGAGGATTTCATTTTCTTCAGTCTACCAATTATCTCTTGATATATTTGAAACTAAAGGACACTCAGACCTGTATACATGTAGATATGCTACGGTACCGGTGTTTCAACTATGTACTTGTACATTTTTCAGTTAGAAATCTTGCTGGCTGATCTTTCGAGTAAGTTGATTAATTTTCGATTAAAAATCGACGAGTACTTCTACGATCAAATTAAAATCAGGCAAATTCATACAATTTATATCCATCTAACAGTGCAGTGTACGAGGTAGGCCCTACTCTTATAATAGGTGTACAGTTCGACTGCCGCCCACAGTCATCGCTGCACTGCAGGCGAGTTGATTGTCCCTGCCATATATACTATTAATAGACGTCCCTGGGCTGGTTTATACTTCCTCCGTATTGAGAGCGGAGACAGCTCCTGAAAACGCAGACATCTCCGTTTTACGGAAGCTGCACAAGTCTGCGTAATTTCTTGTAGGATACGGAGACTAAAAAATAACGGATGCATGTATATAGTCCATTTGTCAGTTGCATATGTACGGAGGCTCAATTGCCTGAGCAGAACACAGCCAGCTAGATGTCACGTGATGACATCGCTTCATCTTCAATTTCATTGGCTCACAGTCAAACTTCAGTCGACTGAAATACGGAGACATTCAACCAAACTAATGTCTCCATATCGTGATTTTTGACCCTCCGTTTCATGTCTGCTGATAAAAAAAATACGGAACGTCTCCGTTTTCGTACAATATTTCCCGGAGACGTGTCCGTACAAGAAACGGAGGAAGTATAAACCAGCCTTTAGATGTATTTTTGCCTTATGTTTGTTGACATTGCTAACTTGACATTCTCAAGCAAGTAATTTGTAATTGTAATCCATTACATTTCATGAGTAATTGACACAAGTCTGACAGCAAGATATAGTTCCTCCGCACGATTGGCCCGGGAGCTTCTCAATTCACGATTCCAATACAAATGGGTTGGTAAGTTCGGTCAAGTGCCATGGCCAGAAATGAAACCTGACACATTGCTAAAGGTTATTATTAAAGGACATGAAGGTCAAGGAAAGGTCCTGAAAGGTCCAAGACAACCCATTCCAAAGACCGTCATTTTGGAAGTATACAGAAAAATCCATTTGATACTTTGCTTTGAGATAATGCCTTGAGAGTGAAAGTGCTCATTATTGAGATTGCCATTTACTTTTCATTATGTTCTCCATGTTTTACAGACTCCTTTGATGCCCATGGCACCGATTATGACGATATTTATCAATTCAGTTTTGCTTACACAGCAACAAGTATTCACCTGGGCTGCATTTGCCATCTGGATAGTTATAGGTGAGTTGTTTGAATAGTATAAACGTAAAAACATGAAGGAGCGGTATAACCAACGTGAATTTCAATTAAAATATGTTTTACATGAGGAATGTGGTAAATACAACTTGGCATTTAGCTTAAATATAATTTTTCATATTCATGCTTCATAGACACATGGATTTCATTACAGAGCGTTCACAACACAGTCTTCGGAAATACTATCACCACACGAACAGCGAATTCCATTGAATAACGAGCTCCATTGCTTTATTTCGTAGCTTAACCAGCTGTGTCATACGCAAAGCATGACGGCATTTAATAAATTTACTCTAACCTAGAGGCAATTATGTAGTAGCACTATCATTGACAGTGAAGATCAATATCAAGCACGGATATTAGCTACAATATTAGCTGGGGACATGCAAGCCAAAAATAACGCGATTATGTGTGAACTCTAATTTCATTAAGTCGCAAGATTCCGGAATTCAGCTATGTTTTCCGTTCAATCTTGCAAAGTGTTAAGATTATTAGATAAAATGAACATTACGCTTTGTGAGTTTTTGTGAGTGCTTTGTTCTGTCAGTACGAGAAGTGAAATGAGATTGATGTCTAAACAGTTGAATACACAAATTAGATGCACTATGCATTATGTAGAAAACGGAACTTCATTTTGGATGACGACACCTTTTAGTTATTAGAGACTGGGCCCTCACCCTCTTATAATTTTGATGTTCCTATCATTCAATCGTTCCCAAACAACTGGCGTCTGCTTGTTCCAATGCAATGAAATCATCCAAGATTTGGAATAGTTTCACGATAGATAGGCTAGAATACACGGTTCAGGAGACTTTATTTGAGTTAAAGTAGGGTTTGAAGCTATATACCGGTACCGGTATAAATATATATCGGTAGTAATTTCGAACGCTAGAGAAATGGCTCGCAACATGCCACATATAACATACATTCTTATATTATGCTACATACAAATGTTCCTACAATTTTGAAAATCCTTTGATTTGCTAAATCAATGTCGTCAACGGTCGAAATAGGCCTATTTTAGTTAACCGGCCGATCGTCATAATGAGTATAGCCAAGTCGAACTTCCCACTTAATTATAGAAAACTTAGAAAATCTCATTTTTGCCGAAAACTCCAATTTGCCTTCCAATAGATTCACGTGTCTTTCTTTGATCCTGTCTGACGAGACGAGAAAGCGAGTAGAACTCGGCAAAAAGTGGGGTGCACAGCATACATGCACACACTTTCATTTATTCACTTTAAATAACTTTGCACTTATAAACATAGAGTGAAATTGAAACTCAAAAATCGGTTTTTCAGTTGATTGAAAACATACAATATTAACCTTGTCCTTAACAAATTTACATTATCATTACTTAATCAGGATGCGGAGTAGGAGTTCCGAAGATCAACTTCGATTAGAAACATGCATGAAGTTTGCAAATAGTTTGCCCTTGCGTGTAGCTGTCACTGTATGATGTCAGCTCGTGCCTCCATCAAGCAAAAGTACAGAGCTCTTATTTGAGGGAAATAGACGCAAAGTTAAGAGCCAGGGCCATTATTTGTCTCTCCTCGATTACACCTACGCACTCATGATGGCCAGACGTTTTACCAAAATCGAGACGCTGTGCGAAATAGGATAAAGGGCCTATAGACGCTCCTTCTTTTCTTTTTAAAGCTTTATCAAAAATGATCGTTGTTAACACTACAGCGAATTTTAGAATTTTTTGTTGGACTCTATCAGGAACAACAGTATCAAACCCATATGGTGCCAATAAAGGAATCTTTGTTTCCTTTCAATCCATGAATTGTTTTGCATTGTCTTGTGATTGATAAACTTTTTACCGGTGCTTTTTCGTTTGTGCGTGTAATGTGAATTTCTCTTAACGTTTCATCACTTTTTCCTACCTTCAAAAGCCTATATGATTCTGGTGTTTGTTTTCTATTATCAGTAACATTCTCTTTAAATCTCCAATCTATCGATGATTCATTGATTACTTTTTCGCTACGATCACGAAGTACGATAGCGGAATGTTGCTCCAGATTTATCTAAACAGTCTAATTTATCATATGGTCTCATTATTGATCACTAACTCTATAATATTTCATTTCCAATTGGGTCATTGATAATCATGATTATTACTGTCCTTACTATATGCAAATAAGCCAGCGAATTAAACTAGCAAATATGGAATAATATTTATAGCTCCTTACTAAAAGCTCGAACAATGGCGCCCAAAAAGTCAAAAAGCTTGTCTCACACGTGAATCGTGTGCGATGGCCCCTCTGAAGCCGCTACTGACTGCAAAAGTGTCTGATTTCTTTTAAACAGCAAACTCCAAAATCATCCATCCTCTCGATGTTGATAAAATGTGCAACTAAAGTCATCTTATGAAGTCATTTATAACATTTAAGCATTCAGAACTTAAACTTCTTTAAGCATCACAGAATGACCAATGAAACTTTCAAATGAGATTTACCCTAAGCAGAAATCATCTTTAGTGATCATTATTTAATTTGACATTACCACATGGTCTTTGATCATCATCAGTAGGGATGCTATGACTGATGGATTTAGATTACGGTGTATAAATATGTCATGATTCGCTGCATTGAAGTTCTTATTGATATTTTTAAAATTTTCGGGTATCTTGAAATAACGTATGCAAACATATTGGACTTCATGCAACATATGCACGTTATGGCAAAGGTAAAGCGTTCTGCAACACCTTCATAATTTGCTAGCTTGCAGAGCTTCTAATACACGACCTAATCACAGCTAATGGTACACGTCCACACTTATTCACTGTAAAAATATATTCAGTACATGTTTTGATCTATTTATTGAAAGTTGAATTGATATTGACACCTAGCTCATAGAGTAGACCTATTAGATCATTTTACATTTCACTGCTGCTAACCAGGTCTACTGTCGGAGTCGAAGTCCTTTCAAACCCCAGATTCGGAATCCTACCTAAATTATAGGATTCCGCACGCCTGCTTCATATGCAATTCAATGTAAATAAAGTCAAGTGAAAATCTCTTGATTATGTGTTTTTGATGATATTTTACTTTACTTGAATTTATGTATTTCCAGGTCTCTTGATTTATTTCCTCTACGGTCGAAGTCACAGTATTGCAAATCTAGAACGCCAATCACTACAAAACGATTTGTCCGAAAAGGCCATCAGTCAGAAAAAAGAAAGTTATGGTACAAAAACGGAATAATTGACATTTTCATCGTCTTTCAAAGTGGAGAATATGAATTCAATAATTCAACTGTCAACCCTAAACGACAGGAGTTTTAAGTATATTTGAATGCAGTTGTCTTCCTCACTGTTTCATTGCTGCAAGAAGCATAGTATTGCTAATTTTAGTGACTTGAAGGTGATCATTTCCAACTATGATTTGAAGTAATATAGTATATGCAGGCGTATCTCATTTTTTTATTTGTCAATCAATTCAATAGATAACAAAAACGCTTTTTTACATTGCGGATGCCTGGAATGGTAAGGAATAAACTATAATTGAATGTCTATCTTTGGTCGCTATCCGAGCTGTAAACAAGCTGGACATAGGCCGACTCGCCCCTCTCTAGATTTGTATGCATGTTCTAATGTGCGAGCTTCATCCGGCCTAGTACTTTTATAAGCCTATAATTTGACAGGGAGATATTACAAGGCAACTATCGATTGAATATTTCGAATGTAGATGGTCATGTACGTGATTTCAGCCCGGCATGAGACTTTTGTTGTGTACGAGTATAGGGCTTCATGCAGGCATCGATGACCTGTGGCTCGCAAAGTCTTTATCCTCGAGTGAAAATTGAAAGCTGAACTTATGGAATTATTCAGTAGAATCATAACGCCAGGGAAAATCACTAACCGTTACATTGGCCCGGATTCATGTCACATGTGACAGATTTTTGTCAGATAGTGTCTGGTGACAGATTCACCATATTGCAGCATATTATGTCAATGACATTGTGTTTGTTGGATGTCTTTCTCATCTTTGTTCAGCGAATTTTTCATTCTGCAATCTGTCAATGGGTTCATTTCTTTGTAATTCAAAAACATGCTATAAAAGGACAAACGATGTAAAACAGTGATATTTGTCATTTTTCTTCGCTATATTCGTTCACATAAGAGCTTTCTTCTTTAACAACCATAAAAATATTATTTACAAAGCTGCAGTGTATCAAGTAGCTATCAATTGTTTTAATTCATTGTAATATATCTGATATGAAAATTGAAATCAAACGAAAGATATTTTTGATGCTCAACGCATCGAAACCTACTTGCTTTTACATAACACACAACCTGGTACACGTCGAGAGTGGAAGATTACTTGCATGGAATTGGTATTCAGGCGATTTTTATTGAATTTATGAGTTTATGAATTTCACCATCGCTTACAATCACACCGATGAATGAGCTCCTTATTTCAGTAAGTGCTTTAACTTTCAATAAGTCCGCCTTTGATAAAGTGACAACAGTTGCAAAATGTAAGCGTCTTTAGTGGCATCTATAAGAAGAGGTGCCTGTAGCTCGAAGTTATTGATTAGTTACCTTAGTGGCTTGATACTGGCTGATTTCTACAGAATATTTAACAATAGATAAGAAAGTGAGCGATGTCTAATTCTTCAAATCAACACAGGCATCGTGTCTTTCGGGCCTCCGAAAACAAGCAATGTTCTTAATTTCATTGGTCAAAACAGAGTCTCCAATCGTATTCAAAATGACATTCCGAAAGGTATAGTGACCTCAATCAATGTTGCAAATGCCTACCAATGTGCATAGTCCTGCTGATCGGAATCAAACGGATTGTTAATATATCTGAAGATTACCTCCAAATTGAAGATAACCATCGGAATTAAGCAAACGATGTTGACGAAAATAACGATTAGAAGACGAGTTACCACTTTTAAAATATCCTGCCGAATCCTTCCTCCTCATCAGTACGCTTGTTTTTGCATAGATGTTTTCTTTAGAATCAGTAGCAGAAATTGTTCCAGATATGATGGCGATGCATAGAAAAGCATTATCGTCAGTAATAATAATATGAATGAGTGTTGAAATGAATCCAAAAATCGAAGGTACACATACGTAAGACAAATGACATCGCACAAGTGGTCGTTTATCTAACAATCCAAACACGATTGTGGGGAAGATGATTGGTGGAAAGTTAAGGGAGAATTCCAATGAACATGAGGTTGGAAGAAGCACTATTTTTCTAGCTGATAATAGAATCTTGTAACGTAGTGGGATAAAAGACTGCAATGAAACAATGAACGGAGTAAGCTTAGTAGCTCATAAGTTACTAGTAAAACTGCAGGTAAGTAAAGCCCATAGACTGGCGAAACTTGCAAGGCATTGAGTTCTGGTGATGGGTCTCAGCTTAAGAGTAATTCGCTATACCCAATAAAGAATGTACCCCCCCCCCGTGTCTGAAGAAAATAAGAGATGCCATTGAAATGAGAAACAAAAGTTGTAAATATTTGCAATTTGTGCGTACAAATGAGATTTTATAAATAACAGCACACAAACTAAAGAGGTTTGAGATAAAATCCAACACAAACGATTGACACAGCATTAATTTTGAAAACATAATGGAAACAAATTGACTTCATGGAAAAATCTGCGGAAGATCTATCTCCTCGAGATACAAATAGGTTGTAGATTCCAAGATTCATCACCATAGGTACTGGATTCCTGACATATATCAAGTTAGGGAGATTCTCTATGACACTTGTATTGCAGAAATAACGAGATTATGTTCCCGACCTGAAATAGAAGCAAAAAAATATAAACTATTTCTGAGAAAAGCAATGACAACTTTATAATTACAGTTTACTGCGAATAAGCAAAAATTTCTCTTGCGTAATACAAGAAACAATCAGGAGACATCCAATATATATCAACAAACTGTAGCTAAAAGTTCTGCTAGGTAAAAGAAAACATCGAATTAAAGGAATAAAATTTTCACTGTCGCTAAAGTTTGCCACGCTCAGTATATTCGTGACGTGCACTGTACGTTTGATAATAGGCATCAGGGCATCATCAATTGTTTTATCAATGATATACCTGTATCACATGCAACACATGATATGCATGAAGAAACTTAAAAAATTTTATTTTCAATTGGATTCAATACTTGATGACCTATTTTGCATCACATGACTGGTAAGGAAACTACGAACATCAGCAATCTAGAAAAAATTCTGATAGGAAAATTTTGCCTCCGGTTGACAATTTAGATTTTATCTATTATGAATTTGTAAGTTTAAGAAATTATCGGAGAGAAGAAATTAGTTATTTCGGTTACAAACTCATGACTACACTCATATAGATACAAGTCATATACACTGCAGACTTATAGGCCTATTACATTTAAATTAAACACAATGAGATGAAAATAATTAACTAACAATAGAATAATATAAACGATAAATCAAACTGTCCCGCAAAAGATGTGCGGCTGGTAGTACTGCAACGATCGAATCCAGGTTAACACTCTGGACCCTGTGCTCTACCACGTCAGAAAAGTGTTATTTTTTTCATACATACTGACCCTAGGTAACCAATATGGTTACCTTTCCCCCCTCAAAAGTGGTTCGTTGTTGCGCTCCTATTAAGGAAGGGTTTAAAACAACTAGGTAACCACACTTTTGTGACCTATTAGAGTGTCGGGATTTTAGTTTATCATATTAACTGACCGATTTCCTAGAGAAACAAAAACAAATTTATAATTTTACTCCGGTAATCATATGCTTCAGCCACGTCTAAGGCCACACGAGTCTTAAGACAGCATCCTCTAAATATCACTCACTACTTTTGTAGAGAACACTGTTTCTGAGAATGGACTAGATTCGTAAGCCAGAAATTGGGATGTTATTTGGCAAGAATGTGATTTTCTCTTCAATTCAATATAACGTGTTATCTCATTTATGACATTTTTTGTTTTTGTATCTTTGCGCGCTATTTCTAAAAGGTCGCGACGAGGACGGATGAAATCTCATCATCGCCCCGATATTGGTATTGACACCTGCGTGATGCGCCCTGCTCTTCGAAAATTGTCTGATATGAGAGACATGCAATTCGTGGTGGACTAAGCGAATATTGCTAAAAATGTAGAGCGAAGGAAGCATACTGAGGGACATGCAGTGAGTTATGAGTGATTAGAAGCTGGAAACGTTTTGTTTCTACAAACCAAAGTTTAGATCTTTGATTTCCTTGAGAGTTGGGAGTCGATGAGCGATGAGAGCGATTGGTATCTATCAACCGACTGAGATAATTGCCCACGAAGAGGCGTAGCATCACTGGTTCCGTTTTTGATCATCAAGACTTGATATGGACTGAACAAACAACGTTGCGTTTTGCCAGGGAAAAGCTATCACTTTATCTAGACTTACAAAGAGTTCATTGTTCTATTCATTTGATTATAAATGCTTGTGACAACTGAATGGGTGGTGGTTTAAGGGTTTTTTGATTTCTGCCATATTGACACATTCGCTCTAAGAGGTCGTTTGTCTCGGTTGGTAGAGCACAGGTCCTAGTTAACCTTGACGCAGTGCAGGCCTCGAATCCATACCAGCTCGCACATCTTTTGCATTGGCAATTTGTTGCATTTCAATCGTTTATTTTAATTTCAATTGTTGTTAAAAGATAATAGACTTCTTGTCAAGAAGTTCTTTATTTTTTGGTTTTGGGTGCTGACAAGGTGAAACTGGGCACCCTAACGGCCTCTAGTCTCCGCCGATACGCCGCCGAACACGAAAATGCAAAACATATGGCATGGTTTGCTGCCTGGGACAGTTCCCGAAACTCGCACTTGTCCAAGCGAGAG
>CAJQUW010006548.1:0-29668 GCA_907163375.1 Prostheceraeus crozeri | reverse complement strand
TTCAACGACGGAGTAAAGTTTGAGATGATACACTCTGGCAAACTAACTCATGAAGTAGCTTTGCTGTGATACATTTCTATCTGTAAACATATGGTTAATGTTAAAGTGATCTAAAACTTTTCAGCTTATTAATTGTTCATCGTTGCATCAACGCTTTAACTCGTGAACAGTTATAATTTTATTTTAATTTACACTTAGTCTAACTTGTAAACTAGTAAATCTTGCGATCTTATTTTTTACAAACAGTTATACCTTTATTTCTAACATTCACACTGTTGATACTTTATTTCTAACTTGTAAAATCTTGAAACTTTATTTTGATATACAAACAGCTAAAACTTTATTTCTAACGCATACACTATTGAAACGTTATTTCTAACTTGTAAACTCTTGAACTTTATTTTGATATACAAAACAGCTAAAACTTTATTTCTAACGTACACACTATTGAAACTTTATTTTTAACTTGTAAACTCTTGAAACTTTATTTTGATATACAAACAGCTAAAACTTTATTTCTAACGCATACACTATTGAAACGTTATTTCTAACTTGTAAACTCTTGAAACTTTATTTTGATATACAAACAGCTAAAACTTTATTTCTAACGTACACACTATTGAAACTTTATTTTTAACTTGTAAACTGGTGAAACTATATCTTTCATTTACAAATAGTAGAACGCTTAGTCTAACTTGTAAATCTTATGACACTTCATATGGGTGATGATGGTAGTTGAAATAGTGTTAAATAAAATTAAGATAGCTTACACTTCTGATACAGGGATAGCAATCGACTGCGATCCATGTGTAAAGAGCTTGTTAGACTACGGAAGAGAGAAGTGTGTTATGTTGCGTGTGGCGCGTGAGTGTCCTCCATTTTCATTCCATTCATCAATTCATCTCATTGATAGAGACAGGTAGAACTCATGGTTCTCATAACGTATGCAATGGATAGTTTTAGGCAACCTTCGACAGTTGGCTAAATGTTGCCCTGGCGCGAATGCATACTACGTTGAGACAGAGGCAATCACTTGCAAACATGACGCAGAGAGGTTTAACAAGATTGACCATTGCCGAATGTCCCTTGCGGTATACATAGCTACGGGTTTCACCGCCGCCCTTTACAGGAACGCCCGTCGAAAGGAAGTATTACACCGAACTTCATTTGCAACGTTCAAGTTGACTGATAGCAGATTCAACTTAATGATAGTATTCGCCAGTCCGAAGACTGCCCAGGGCAAACCGCGAGGAGGTTCTATCATGTCTTGCCCCATGGTGGCCCTTAAGAGAGCCGGTGGTTCGTTCTCGGGGGTCGTCATCTTACAGCCTACCGATTCTGCTGAGAGAGTCTTTGACTCTCTCTTTGGTAGCAGTGTCGACTTCCACACTAATTGGTATGTGACTGAAAAGTGGAATGTAGCGCCATTCCGTTGGATTGACAACACTTGCTGTCATCGCATTACCAATCTGAGCAAGATTGTTGTGGACTCTGTCTTGTCCTCTATTCTAGCAAATTCATCAAATAAATTTCGCGGCCTTAACTGCGGTCCGCGAGGAGAGCTGATTTGACTGTTCGGCGTCTGCATGATTGAAATGAAATGAAATGAGAGGTAGTGATTTATATACCCCTCTAACGCCATGCAACGTTCAAGTTGACTGATAGCAGATTCAACTTAATGATAGTATTCACCAGTCTAAAGACTGCCCAGGGTAAACCGCATGGAGGCTCTATCATGTCTTACCCCATAGTGGACGATTATACGGTAGTGTGTTAGTAGATTTCAATCAATGAAAAGGGAAGATGAGAATCATTTCATTTGTCTCATCAACGTTTATCATGGGAGCAATCATTGAAGGGGCATCTAATGAATTACATTTCACTCTACTCCATATCATAAAGACTAACATTTGTCGAATGGCTGAAGTACTCTGACCTGGCGAGAGAAAGCGTCACGTTGAGTATGAAGTCGAATGCCCAACATGAGCAACGGCTCAGAGGTTTCGGTCTAACAAACGACGAACAACCCGTGCAACACAATCCCTCTACGGCAGTACCCGCCGTCCCAAAGGAACGCTCGAGCAAAGGAGGTATTACAGCGATGATGTGCTTTATGAGCAGAAGTGAATCTCTTCATAGCAAGAGACTATTCAACTAGATAGCAAGTCAAAACAACCTGATAGCAGGACAAATGTATAGTCAGTAAATGTAAAGGTGTTATAGGATTCGGGTTGAATCCATCTCACACATCTATTTTAGTAAGTTTTAATTGTAGACTCTCCCTCTGTGTTCACATCCGAAGATGCTGTCGGGCTTGGGACCGATCTAGCCACATTAAGAGTGGCCTTTAAAAAGGCCGTTTGGTGCGTTCACAAGAAATAGCTTTTACTTCTTTATGGCTCCTGAAATGAAAGAAGTAAGAGTTGGAAAGATGACATGATGATATATCTCAGTCATTATACTCACGATACTTGTATGGCTTTGAACAAGCTATGTGGATGTCGTCGGTGTGTTGAATATTTACATGGTAGCAACGGACATCCGCACAGCTGTAGCACTCCTGAGTGTCGTCGTTGCTTATATTTAGATATACAATTGGCTTGTCAGGGACGACACCCGCGATGGGGATGTGCATAGTTGTGAGGGATTTCACCTCACACTCCTTCAAACGCGCCAACTCATTCTTCAACAAACTCACTTCCTCAAGCGCCGCTTCCTTCAGCATGCGCTCCTCACTTCGCTCTCGATCACACTTCTCAAACTTCATCACCGCCTCTTCCTTCAACTTTCTCTCCTTCACCATACTCTCTTTTGCAGCCGCACACTCCCTTAACTTTTGAGTCACACTCTCAGCATTCAACTTCAAACTATCACGCTCAGCAGTCACCTCTTTCAGCGTACTCTTCAGCGATCTCACTCTTCCTTCTAACTTTGTACACTCATGCCTCACATTCGTATAAGCACGCACATCATCCCTCGACAGCACAACTTCACACGGAACAGTCGACTTCTCAACTTTCTCAACACACCTCGATGAAGGTCTAGGCGTTGATTGTGCCAACACCTCGGGTGCTGGCACAATCGCCCTCACAGCTTTCTCAAGCTCACGCTCAGCAGCAGCAACACTCGAATCAACATTCATACATTCATCATCCGATGAAATCCAACTCACCGACATCACGCTACTCTTTTTGGAGGTACTCGCATCCAAATCTACATCACTCACAACACGCTTTTCAACATTTACCACCTCTACTGGTGGCAAACGAGCACACATTCCCTCCTCATACAGCATTCCCTGCTCACCACACATCATCTTCTTCATCAAAACTTTCGAAATTTTTGTGAATACACACTTCGAGTGCAACTCACTGAACGCATCATTCCTTTCATCACACCTCACATTGCACCACACACAAAACCACACCTTAACCGCAACACTATGCGCAGCATTCTTTTTATGGTGAAGGTGAAAATTCTCACCCCTAAACACATCCCCACAACTGCATTTAAAAAATTGCAGGCGTTTATTCACGTCTTTGGTCATTTTTCACTGCAAAGAAAAATGAGAAAGTTTGATATCAAACCTGAGCAGAGCGCAACGTATAGAAATAAAATGTCAGTAAATGTGAAGATTATGTTTTCAAAGTCATACTGTAATGCTATCATTACTTGAGGATAGACAAGTTAAGCTGATGAATCCGTTACAGGCATTACTCAGAGGGGATCTTATCCCAACTCCAAGGCCTCGGCCCACAAATCCAACCTCCGACGGACAGAGCGTGCGTCATATCACTGTGTTGGTATTCGGACCCGATTTTGACATGAAAATCGGTGGAGTTATTTACATCAGGAAACAAGTCTCGAGCTGAAGCTCGCCTCGTACAACATTATAAATGCCTTAGTTGAATTCAGCAGGGTCGAAAACCCAAGAAAACCTCCAAAAATAGTGAATTTAATTTTTTCAACTTTTTAGTACTACTTATGAAATTTTTATAAGTAATCTATCACTTAGGGCAGGTCAATAGCGACCGAACCTTTTTTGAATCAAGTCAAACGGACTTGCAGAAGCAAAGTTAGAAGCCTTTAAAGTTTTGGAGTCTTTTATGGCCTGGAGACGAAGGCCATCTCCTGGCTAACCTCTAAGTCTGACGGCTTAGCTGATATCAGCAATGAAATTTTCTAAGTCGGTTTTCTTACAGAAACTCGGAATTTGGAATGTCCGAAGCTATCATCGGAGCTCAGAGACAAGTCTCTGTCGGTTCCCAGCTTATATAGTGTGTGGCGATCAGCTGATGACGTAATACCGATCATCCAAACACTAAAAATCCCGTCTATCTCCGGTTCTAGTGCTCCGATTGAGCTGGAAATACACCATTTCCATGTAGAATTTGACGCTGAATCCGAATCTGGCCTCCGTTTTGCCATCCGATGCTTCGTTTTGGCTCTACAGTAGGCAGCCATCGCAAAAATTCTAACTCTGTCGTTTTTTCGAAAAATGTTGAAAATTTTTTCTCGCCGATTGCCTTGAAACTCACCATACAGATAGAGAATTTCACGCTGATTCCAAATCTGAAATCCGTTTTCCAATCCGATGCTTCGTTTTGAAGCTACAGCCCAAAACGTCCCAAATTCTAACTCTGTCGTTTTTCGCCAATGTCCCAAAATCTTAAATGGTGTCTCACATCTAAACGAAGACAGATAGGAACAAGCCGATTCTTTCAGTGAATTTGTCTCACTCTTAGCTTTCAAACGAGCTATGGCACGACAAAATCCGTCCACTGGAAGCCAAAATCGAAGCGAGCTGTCCAGAGGGGAGGGACGTCAGCGAAAATTTTTTCTCTCCGATTGAGCTGGAAATACACCATTTCCATGTAGAATTTGACGCTGAATCCGAATCTGGCCTCCGTTTTCCCATCCGATGCTTCGTTTTGGCTCTACAGTAGGCAGCCATCGCAAAAATTCTAACTCTGTCGTTTTTTCGAAAAATGTTGAAAATTTTTTCTCGCCGATTGCCTTGAAACTCACCATACAGATAGAGAATTTCACGCTGATTCCAAATCTGAAATCCGTTTTCCAATCCGATGCTTCGTTTTGAAGCTACAGCCCAAAACGTCCCAAATTCTAACTCTGTCGTTTTTCGCCAATGTCCCAAAATCTTAAATGGTGTCTCACATCTAAACGAAGACAGATAGGAACAAGCCGACTCTTTCAGTGACTTTGTCTCACTCTTAGCTTTCAAACGAGCTATTGCACGACAAAATCCGTCCACTGGAAGCCAAAATCGAAGCGAGCTGTCCAGAGGGGGGGGACGTCAGCGAAAATTTTTTCTCTTCGATGGCGTTCAAATTCACCATACCGATGCAGAATTTCACGCTGAATCCGAATCTGGCCTCCGTTTTCTCATCCGATGGTTCGTTTGGGCGCTACACACCAAAATGTCCCAAATTCTAACTCTGTCGTTTTTTCGAAAAATGTTGAAAATTTTTTCTCGCCGATTGCCTTGAAACTCACCATACAGATAGAGAATTTCACGCTGATTCCAAATCTGAAATCCGTTTTCCAATCCGATGCTTCGTTTTGAAGCTACAGCCCAAAACGTCCCAAATTCTAACTCTGTCGTTTTTCGCCAATGTCCCAAAATCTTAAATGGTGTCTCACATCTAAACGAAGACAGATAGGAACAAGCCGATTCTTTCAGTGAATTTGTCTCACTCTTAGCTTTCAAACGAGCTATTGCACGACAAAATCCGTCCACTGGAAGCCAAAATCGAAGCGAGCTGTCCAGAGGGGGGGGGGACGTCAGCGAAAATTTTTTCTCTCCGATTGAGCTGGAAAAAAACCATTTCCATGTAGAATTTGACGCTGAATCCGAATCTGGCCTCCGTTTTCCCATCCGATGCTTCGTTTTGGCTCTACAGTAGGCAGCCATCGCAAAAATTCTAACTCTGTCGTTTTTTCGAAAAATGTTGAAAATTTTTTCTCGCCGATTGCCTTGAAACTCACCATACAGATAGAGAATTTCACGCTGATTCCAAATCTGAAATCCGTTTTCCAATCCGATGCTTCGTTTTGAAGCTACAGCCCAAAACGTCCCAAATTCTAACTCTGTCGTTTTTCGCCAATGTCCCAAAATCTTAAATGGCGTCTCACATCTAAACGAAGACAGATAGGAACAAGCCGACTCTTTCAGTGAATTTGTCTCACTCTTAGCTTTCAAACGAGCTATTGCACGACAAAATCCGTCCACTGGAAGCCAAAATCGAAGCGAGCTGTCCAGAGGGGGGGGACGTCAGCGAAAATTTTTTCTCTTCGATGGCGTTCAAATTCACCATACCGATGCAGAATTTCACGCTGAATCCGAATCTGGCCTCCGTTTTCTCATCCGATGGTTCGTTTGGGCGCTACACACCAAAATGTCCCAAATTCTAACTCTGTCGTTTTTTCGAAAAATGTTGAAAATTTTTTCTCGCCGATTGCCTTGAAACTCACCATACAGATAGAGAATTTCACGCTGATTCCAAATCTGAAATCCGTTTTCCAATCCGATGCTTCGTTTTGAAGCTACAGCCCAAAACGTCCCAAATTCTAACTCTGTCGTTTTTCGCCAATGTCCCAAAATCTTAAATGGTGTCTCACATCTAAACGAAGACAGATAGGAACAAGCCGACTCTTTCAGTGAATTTGTCTCACTCTTAGCTTTCAAACGAGCTATGGCACGACAAAATCCGTCCACTGGAAGCCAAAATCGAAGCGAGCTGTCCAGAGGGGGGGGGGACGTCAGCGAAAATTTTTTCTCTCCGATTGAGCTGGAAATACACCATTTCCATGTAGAATTTGACGCTGAATCCGAATCTGGCCTCCGTTTTCTAATCCGATGCTTCGTTTTGAAGCTACAGCCCAAAACGTCCCAAATTCTAACTCTGTCGTTTTTCGCCAATGTCCCAAAATCTTAAATGGTGTCTCACATCTAAACGAAGACAGATAGGAACAAGCCGATTCTTTCAGTGAATTTGTCTCACTCTTAGCTTTCAAACGAGCTATTGCACGACAAAATCCGTCCACTGGAAGCCAAAATCGAAGCGAGCTGTCCAGAGGGGGGGGGACGTCAGCGAAAATTTTTTCTCTCCGATTGAGCTGGAAATACACCATTTCCATGTAGAATTTGACGCTGAATCCGAATCTGGCCTCCGTTTTCCCATCCGATGCTTCGTTTTGGCTCTACAGTAGGCAGCCATCGCAAAAATTCTAACTCTGTCGTTTTTTCGAAAAATGTTGAAAATTTTTTCTCGCCGATTGCCTTGAAACTCACCATACAGATAGAGAATTTCACGCTGATTCCAAATCTGAAATCCGTTTTCCAATCCGATGCTTCGTTTTGAAGCTACAGCCCAAAACGTCCCAAATTCTAACTCTGTCGTTTTTCGCCAATGTCCCAAAATCTTAAATGGCGTCTCACATCTAAACGAAGACAGATAGGAACAAGCCGACTCTTTCAGTGACTTTGTCTCACTCTTAGCTTTCAAACGAGCTATGGCACGACAAAATCCGTCCACTAGAAGCCAAGATCGAAGCGAGCTGTCCAGAGGGGGGGGACGTCAGCGAAAATTTTTTCTCTCCGATGGCGTTCAAATTCACCATATCGATGCAGAATTTCACGCTGAATCCGAATCTGGCCTCCGTTTTCTCATCCGATGGTTCGTTTGGGCGCTACACACCAAAACGTCCCAAATTCTAACTCTGTCGTTTTTTCGAAAAATGTTGAAAATTTTTTCTCGCCGATTGCCTTGAAACTCACCATACAGATAGAGAATTTCACGCTGATTCCAAATCTGAAATCCGTTTTCCAATCCGATGCTTCGTTTTGAAGCTACAGCCCAAAACGTCCCAAATTCTAACTCTGTCGTTTTTCGCCAATGTCCCAAAATCTTAAATGGCGTCTCACATCTAAACGAAGACAGATAGGAACAAGCCGACTCTTTCAGTGAATTTGTCTCACTCTTAGCTTTCAAACGAGCTATTGCACGACAAAATCCGTCCACTAGAAGCCAAGATCGAAGCGAGCTGTCCAGAGGGGGGGACGTCAGCGAAAATTTTTTCTCTCCGATTGAGCTGGAAATACACCATTTCCATGTAGAATTTGACGCTGAATCCGAATCTGGCCTCCGTTTTCCCATCCGATGCTTCGTTTTGGCTCTACAGTAGGCAGCCATCGCAAAAATTCTAACTCTGTCGTTTTTTCGAAAAATGTTGAAAATTTTTTCTCGCCGATTGCCTTGAAACTCACCATACAGATAGAGAATTTCACGCTGATTCCAAATCTGAAATCCGTTTTCCAATCCGATGCTTCGTTTTGAAGCTACAGCCCAAAACGTCCCAAATTCTAACTCTGTCGTTTTTCGCCAATGTCCCAAAATCTTAAATGGTGTCTCACATCTAAACGAAGACAGATAGGAACAAGCCGATTCTTTCAGTGAATTTGTCTCACTCTTAGCTTTCAAACGAGCTATTGCACGACAAAATCCGTCCACTGGAAGCCAAAATCGAAGCGAGCTGTCCAGAGGGGGGGGACGTCAGCGAAAATTTTTTCCATCCGATGGCGTTCAAATTCACCATACCGATGCAGAATTTCACGCTGAATCCGAATCTGGCCTCCGTTTTCTCATCCGATGCTTCGTTTGGGCGCTACACACCAAAACGTCCCAAATTCTAACTCTGTCGTTTTTTCGAAAATGTTGAAAATTTTTTCTCGCCGATTGCCTTGAAACTCACCATACAGATAGAGAATTTCACGCTGATTCCAAATCTGAAATCCGTTTTTCCAATCCGATGCTTCGTTTTGAAGCTACAGCCCAAAACGTCCCAAATTCTAACTCTGTCGTTTTTCGCCAATGTCCCAAAATCTTAAATGGTGTCTCACATCTAAACGAAGACAGATAGGAACAAGCCGATTCTTTCAGTGAATTTGTCTCACTCTTAGCTTTCAAACGAGCTATTGCACGACAAAATCCGTCCACTGGAAGCCAAAATCGAAGCGAGCTGTCCAGAGGGGGGGGACGTCAGCGAAAATTTTTTCTCTCCGATTGAGCTGGAAATACACCATTTCCATGTAGAATTTGACGCTGAATCCGAATCTGGCCTCCGTTTTCCCATCCGATGCTTCGTTTTGGCTCTACAGTAGGCAGCCATCGCAAAAATTCTAACTCTGTCATTTTTTCGAAAAATGTTGAAAATTTTTTCTCGCCGATTGCCTTGAAACTCACCATACAGATAGAGAATTTCACGCTGATTCCAAATCTGAAATCCGTTTTCCAATCCGATGCTTCGTTTTGAAGCTACAGCCCAAAACGTCCCAAATTCTAACTCTGTCGTTTTTCGCCAATGTCCCAAAATCTTAAATGGCGTCTCACATCTAAACGAAGACAGATAGGAACAAGCCGACTCTTTCAGTGAATTTGTCTCACTCTTAGCTTTCAAACGAGCTATGGCACGACAAAATCCGTCCACTGGAAGCCAAAATCGAAGCGAGCTGTCCAGAGGGGGGGTGGACGTCAGCGAAAATTTTTTCTCTCCGATGGCGTTCAAATTCACCATACCGATGCAGAATTTCACGCTGAATCCGAATCTGGCCTCCGTTTTCTCATCCGATGGTTCGTTTGGGCGCTACACACCAAAACGTCCCAAATTTTAACTCTGTTAAAATTTTGAAGAAAAATTTTTTCTCGCCGATTGAGCTGGAAATCACACCACAGATGCAGAATTTTACGCTGAATCCGTATCTGGCAGCCATTTCACCATCCACGACAACCTAGACGGTCACCCACGTTAACCTAGACGGTCGCCCATGTCAACCTAGACGGTCGCCCACGTCAACCTGGACGGTCGCCCACGTCAACCAGGCGGTCGGACCAACTCACCCGAGTCTCACACTCTGTCGTTGCAGAGGGGGGGGCAGTCAGCGGACAGTTTGTGAACGTGGACCCACCTGGCCGGCACACCACGACAGACTACAACCTCTGTCGTTCCAGAGGGGGGAGGGGGGACGTCAGCGATGGCGGCGATCTTGCGCTATCTGGTGTTTGTCACTTCCTTACTACTGACGTCCATTTTGTATTTTTTCATAGACATATTTTGACATAGTGTGATTTTGAAAATTCACAGCTTCTAGAGCATTCTTTCAATCTCTCTGAAATTTTCAACAAATGAAAATTCAGCGTGTTTTCATTTCATGACTGCTGTCGTGTGCAATAAAAGCATTTGGAAATGCCTTTGTAATATATATAAAATCATGGAAAATACCTACATGTAGCTAGGCATTTTGACGCAGACTTCTCGACCGCCAAAATTACTCAGTAAATGTCCCTAAATGATTACTCGCCCACCAATGTATAACATAAAAAGCAATCATTCAAATTCCAAAAATATGATGCATTAGGTCTAAAAACTTCTTTCAGCGCAGCATCGGTTTGATCGGGTATTTCGATTAGGGTACTTCCAGCTATACCCTATATTCGGCAGTCTTCGACGGCCTTTGACACCAGATCCATCGGAATATTGCATTGCAAGCATATCTGAAGAGTTTTCAACAAACCTTTGCTTTGTAAAAAACTGTTTGCTGACCACTGGGAGTTCACAGACGCAGTTAAGTCAAATTACATGAAATTCATGGTAAACGATGTAATGAATGACATACAAACAAATTCGATCATATATTTGAGACGCCGCAACAGAGCCCTCATGCATCACAGACAGATGCAGCAACGGCGGGTGAGCAATCATCCAGTGGCACTTACTGAATAATTTTGGCGGGCGAGAAGACTTGCATTATTCATCAGTTTGACATCAATTAAAAATAAAGTTAAAAGTCATAGGCTTTAAATCTTCCTACGGTATTTTATGAATTCAAAATGCTGAAAAAGCATCAAAATGAAGTTTTCATAGGAATTTAAAAACGTTTTTAATCCTGTTGTAAATTATGTTGTATTTTGATGCGAGAGGAGCAACTTGTTAGCTCCAGGTATATATGAACGAAGAGTCACAATCTCTGACAGTTAGGCCTACACTGACAGCACGGTAGCACATTATAGACCGACAACAGTCACAATGAAAATGGGAATCCTCCCCTAACGATGGACTGTCTCAGGTCGTCAGATGTATAGAGGTTGTCACACAGTCAGTTTGAATACACAACAAATTTATAGCAAAAATGGACATAGGCTATATAACCCTCGGGGGGTTTTCTGGGTCCACGTGGACCCATTTTTCCAGATCACTTGCTGTTATTTATTAAGTTTTCATTATTTATTATTGATATCACTGGACTTTATCTGTATCGATATGTCAATTATAACTGCCAAGTGAAAATGTATTAGCTGTTGTTTAAATAATTGCAATACATCGCAAACCTTTTAGTAAATCTATGGGTCCAGCTGGACCCAGTCACACTGATTCGTTTCATCGGTCGTCATAGCGCAGAAATTCAGCTATTCCAAATAACAAAGGCCCGTATTCGTGAAACCAGATAAGGATTTCCCGTATCCTTAGCGACGCTATATCTTAGCCTCATCCTGACCGTCATATTCGTGAAGGCAGCTATCGTCACGCGCTCACGATGTGTAGCATTTTTTCTATTTTTAGCCTTAACGCCATGCACTTCAAAGGCTGACAACTGGTCAGATTTTGGAGACGTTGAAATCACAGGCGCACTTGCAAACGATTCCATCGATTTGTTTGTCGATCTGCCCAGGCCGATTGGGCCGCCTCAACTCGCCTGATACAATGCGAAACAGTAGATAATGAAGCATCGGAATAGCGGTAGTGCTTATTGGCTGCACACAGACACACGCACACTCCTTCCCTGCACACAAAGACACACGGGATAACGCAGCTGAAACTTCGCTTTGCTTCAAAGCTTTTGCTATCGTCGCTATTGTCGCACGCAGGTGCAACTGTGACGAACTAATGAAATCGATTTTGATGTGACGCGTGAACAATGCTCCCTGCCTGCGCTTGGCTATGAGACCGCGCAGGCAGGCCGTTCTGTCATTACACCGCACTGCTGTTTTATGCTACGAGCGAAGATGGCGGAACGCTCACAACGGAGCTCAAAAGTTGAAGCTTTGAGATTATTGAGGGGCGCGCAGGAAGACGTTCCCGAAGCTTCTTCATCTGCGAATGACACGGAGGACTCCAGTGAATCATCTGGTTCATCTGATATCGATGAAAGTGACAATATTTCACCTTCTGATGACGACGTATCCATTAACCAAGCAATCGGCAATCAAGTGAATATTTCATCCGCTGATGGAGAGCAATGGACTTCTCTCCTACCTCAAGAACAGAGACGTGGCAGGGAGCGAAGAGAGAATCTGCTTAGACCAGCACCAGGTCTTACAAGTTACTCTCTGCGGCATATTCGCGCGCCAAATACTATTATAAATAGCTGGGAAATTTTGTTTGATCACGATATGATGGAGACAATACTAAAAGAGACAAATCGGCGAGGGAGATCTATCAAAGGTGCAGCATGGACGGACGCTTCGATGGAAGAAATGTTAGCCTTCATTGGCCTGTTATATCTACGCGGCGTGTATCGTTCTCACATGGAGAGTACTGAAGAGCTGTGGTCGAAAGAACACGGGGAAGGCCCATCTTCAAAATAACAATGAGCCATTCAAGATTCAAAGAGTTACGTATCATGCTTCGTTTTGACAATCCTGAAACAAGGGCTGCTCGACAACTGCGAGACAAATTAGCAGCGGTTCGTCTTCTTTTGGATGGTTTCACGAACAACTGTCAAAAATCGTATGTGCCTGGTGCATTTCTTACCGTTGATGAGGAACTATATCCTTTCAGAGGTCGCTGTGCATATAAGCAATATATGCCAAGCAAACCATCAAGGTATGGACTTAAGTTCTGGCTGTTGTGCGATGCCAACAATTATTTTTGTTACAATCTACAAATGTACACAGGCAAAGAAGACAATCCCAGTCATCACGGACTTGGAGAACGTGTTGTCATGGATTTGACCAGCTCTCTAGAAAATTCTGGAAGACACATAACAACTGACAATTTCTTTACTTCTTTGAAGCTCGCACGCTCTCTCCGCTCAAAAGGCATGACTTTGTTAGGAACTCTGAGGAAAAACAGACGAGAAGTTCCTCCGCAGATGAAGAATCTACAGGGCCGTGCTGTTTACTCTTCAGATTTCCGATTCAACCTCGAAGATCAAACATGCCTCCTCAGTTACAAATGCAAGAAAAATGATTGTGTCCTTCTTTTGAGCACCTTCCATCAAGAGCCAGTTGTTGATCAACAGACTGACCGAAAGGTTCCAGAAATGATAAAAGACTACAATGCGACCAAAGGAGGTGTAGATAAAGCTGACCAAATGGTGGCGACATATACGGTGAAATACATCAGCCGAAGATGGCACACAATCGTGTTTTGCAACCTCTTGGATTTGTGTGGGATAAATGCATATGTGTTGAATTGCGAAATTGATCCTCATTGGGGAAGAGACAAGCCTCACAAAAGAAGACAATTTCTGCGATGCTTAGGAGAGGAGCTGGTCAAGCCATTTTTGGAGTCAAAAGACGTGCCACGGCCAATCATCGAAGCAAAGGTGGATGTTGAGAGAGCAACACGAAAAAAAGACAGATGTCAACTCTGCGGGTGGAAGAAAGATCGGAAAACGAGAAAAACCTGTGCTCGGTGTGGGAATCACTGTTGTGATGAACATTCGAACTCTGTGACTCGTACTTTCTGTACTAATTGTGCTTGATTGTGAAAATAAATCTTCTGGGTCCACGTGGACCCAGATTTTCACGAAATAGAATAGCGAATTTTAAACCTCCCGAGGGATAATCACGCTTTTCATGAATTGAAAAAATTAACCTTTGTGTTAAAGAACTTCACTTAACCACCAAATAACCATCACACATAATCAAAAACAAAATGTATTAGCAACATAACTTCATTCAGTCAGTTACGGTTAGGAAAAGAAAATGTCATTCATAAAAAAATCAGATGTTTTGTGAAAGGTAGGCATTGATTTGATCCTTTATTTGCCATGATGCCTAGCTTGCGGACGACATCCCAAAATGTTTTCCATTTGCACTAACTCGATCTTATCGCTCGATTTCACAATCTTGCCGAACTATTAATGCTTGACCTTCTGTAAAAGTCTCACGAAGCGGGAAAGAAGTGGCCTAAATTGAGACGGCCGATTTAACAATGATAGCCTATACGGCATCCTATTGGTAGAATTGATCCGATTGGCTATAGTGCGGACGTCTTGACGATATGCATGATGAGCATCGAACTTAGTTTCTCATCGTTTAAGGAGACATGCAGATTTTACTGATCATGAAGTGAAGATCGCTTTAACTTTGGGGCACCATGTGCATGGCTCAACCCGGAAATTGCGATCCTTTTGATTTCATGTGTCCTAATCCAAAATTAAACCACATGTCAGAACTGGTCGTGGGTCGAGACCAACTTTTTACATTTGTCTTAATCATCTGAATTGGAAGAATAGGCTTGGAAATCTTTATAGGCCCTATTCGTTCAAAACGAGGCATTTCACCCACTGCAAGCGGCCATCATGACAGAAAATATTCCGCAATCATATTTTCTTTAGAAGTTAGCTCTTCTGATATCCATAAAAGAAATTCATGCCATAAATAACTTTCCCTTACTTATCTATTCATCATATTCTAAAAGGCCATTTGAATGAATAAGCATAGTGGGCTAGGTACAAGAAAGGAACTACGCTGAGTAGAACTTCGTACACTAGAGAGCTTCGTAGAGTGGAATTACGTCCCTTTGTTAACTGACTTTCCTCAACAGTATTTGCTTTCCAGCTACAAGCTAGAGATTCTTTTTTAGGTTCAAAATAAATAAAACAATCAATTATGCTATCAATTTTTTATTTATCAACAAAATAAACACAAGTATAAAATAGATGCAATACGCTCTGAGAACAACAATTGATGAGGTGTCGGCATCATTCACGTGGCAGGATGTCGTCTATTTTTCGCTTGCTTTCTCCACATGACAATTTCTTTGATGACAAATCACTTGAGTGACAGGTTCTTCTAAATTAAGTCTCTAATACCACCACTCTGCAATAGAATGGGAGAGGCAGATGTAGAATAGCATATGATATCAGATGTTTATTTGCAAAATCATTTGTGGAAACATGAGAATATGAACATAAAACATTTACAAAAGTCAAGGTTACTTTTATCCTACATCTATAATGCTTCCATTTTTAAAGAAACATGGTTATCATGCTAAAAAGTTGTGTCTCTCCGTAATAAAATGCAGTTTACTGCTAGAGGAATTTAATAAAAGTATTTACACGCCAGACGCGTTTTGCGTATTCACGCAATCGACGCAATCGGAGGCAATCGACGTCAAAAAACAAGTCAGTAAACCTCAGCATGAAGAATCACCTCCTGTTGTCAGCACTACCATTCATCAACCTGGTTATCGCATGATGCTTCAGATAGTCTTCTGACCAGTGAAAGACCCTTCAAAGTAATGCGTTGTGATCGCATTAACTAGCTCAACATCTTCAGATTGAAATATCAATAATTTGACAAAAAATGAAGTTAAGATGGCTACTTGCTAACTAGATAAATTCAAAACAAATCATAACATCACTGTCACTTGGCCATTCCTATTTATTCTCAAAAATTAATTCGATTGCTATTGAATTCGCCAACGTTTTGTAGCACTTGAAATCCTTTCGTATATTCATTATTGAATTGATGGATATCACTTTTCATTTCTTGCTAAATTACATTATTCTTATGAATTCCGCTTTTCTTTATTTGATGTCATCTTGAAATCCAAAACAGGTACAAGTCAATTCTATCAATATCTTTTTCTTTTTCTGCTCAAACGTGACTTGTCAGTATTTAACCGTATTATCATCATAATTGGCGAACTTCAAGGGCATTTATAATCAAAATTCTACAAATTTTCAAAAATAGCAAAATTGGGAATTTAAGGCTTTGAATGAATATCAATTTATAGTAGGATGTGTATGAGCGAGTTAAATCAAGTGAATATCACAACCGGGAAAGTTCGCAGTCACACGTGAAACATGTTGCACTTGTGTGAATCTCATGCAGATCTAGCCAATCCTTTATAAACACAGGGAGGGGGACGTAGCCCTTCCCCTGGAATCTCTATTTACTTCGGAAAAGGTTTGGATAGACAAGAACTCGCACCTCGACTGCAATGGGTTTCGAAGCGATTGGTTTGACGCATTGATGTGGGTGACGTGAGCAAATGTAAGTCTATCTAGTGACGGACGTTCCACTAAGTGAATAAGCTCTTAGAAACATAGCTATCCATCCCGTCCATGCAGAGAAAAGTCAAGTTTTCTCTACCATCCATAAAGAATGAAAAATAATGCGTTAATCCCTTCCAAACTCCCCAAGAGACCTGAGCCCTTTTACATCCTGAGACATCAGCAAAGCAATGATGTTCACGTGCAGTTGATGGATATATCAATCTTTTGACTGTCGTTCAGTCTTCTCAGTGAACATGTACAAATATATGGTACTTCTATATGTCAGTACAGCCTCAGGTCATTTTATTGTCATTGATCGATTCCATGTAGCAGAACTCTGACATTAGCAACACAACTTTGATTTCATACATCCCTACCGGATATAGACCTAATGGAGCCATAACTACGAGTATATACACTTTCAGACCCTCAAAACAAAACACAGGTAGAGATCTCCAATTCATCAAAAAATGTCGTGAAAACTCGGTCAACTGTCTTTTTGTAAATATGGATATTTATGGATATAACGGCATCTCTCATATTGGGCATTGGTTCATGCCGAGTTGCTCATACAGGCCAACCAGTCATGCGTGATCATGTGCGAAAGCAAAAAGCATTTGGGGTCTTCTGGCACAATGGCCGCACACACGAGCATGATGCAAGAAAAACATAAATCAATCATACGCATAATACGCATAGACATGTGCAAAATCATTTTTGTCTGATAATAAAAAGTTTTCGAAGAGAATTTCTACACTCTCTGAGACCTGAGGGGGATCCAATGTACCTCTTGGCCCATCTATACGTCTACTGATTCAACGGAAATAAAAAGTTAGTTTGTCATTCAGCACTTACTTCCTCCACACCTGCCTATTTAAAATAACATCAGATATTATTCTTACCGTCACTTGGTATGCACAAGTTGTCTCCGGCCTTGATGAATGTTTTACAAGGGTGGCAGTTCTCTGTATTCCACCACCCTCTCTGTCCAAGAGAATTCTGATAGCTGAAACATGGCCCCAACTTTCTCCCAAGGCTGGTGCCAAGTAGCCATTTCCTCCTGAATCAAATCTGGTAGTCATTTGATTTGTTACAACGATCTGAAAGAAGAAAACAGAGTAGTGGCAAGTGCTACAAAAGGACTGTTTCATATAATCGCGGAAGAAAGAAATCAACACATTTTAGAAGCAATTTTCGCAGTAAAGTTGTGGTTCTAGAAACATATGCCGTGAAAGCCTATGTTATGCAGATTGATTTGACATGTGGTTGTATTTCATTTCACTAAAAGAAAATTTTTTTTAAAGGTTTAAAGGTTTTTGATGCAAAATTTCAGTATAAAAATTTCATACTTTAATAATAAAGATGGTTGACAACATGAGTTGCTTAGCAGCTTCTTTCAATTGCTTTTGTAGAATGAGATTAATATACAAAAGATAAACATTGCTACATGACTATGATTCACGAAGAACAGTTGTTAGAAGACCTTCGCACGTTTTATTTACTGATCAGGATAACCAATGCTGCCTATACATTTTATAACTTTTCTAAAATGCGGAAAGACTCAGATCGTGTCACTATTGTGAAAATCATTAATCTTTACAAATGGTCAGTAGAAAGTGTTCGGCTGAAAACGCTCCATTGACCATCCGACAAGATAATTGATTTTCTCAAGAACAACACAGTCTGAGTCCTGCCGCGCTTTAGCAAGGATTAGAAAAGGCCTATTATAACAATTATTGAGTGTAATCTCCTCTGAAATCGTTCTAGTTTTGTTATCAAAACATGAGGTTGCGTCCAAACCTGGGAGACTAATAAAATGATGATATTATTTATCATTGCTAGGTCTGGGCGATTAGAAATGGTTGGATAGCTTTTTTAATTGGCTATCTTCTGATCAATTTGAGAAAATCCTTCCTATATAGATGTGCTAGTTCAGATTTCCATCGAATTTATGGAGTCAATTAGTCCTCATTCCTTATTATAGTATATTGCAAGATGGCAATGAGACAAGAGAATGCTAATGAGATTCTCTTCATGAATTTGATCGAAAGCTTTTTGAATGCCCAATGCATGGTGACCAAATTTATACATTCAGAGTTGTGAAATCAGAGATTCGTTTTTATTTGTTATTTATTCGGACTTTCCGATTTGGAAATCTCACGAAATTTGCGACGTGTATAATATTCATTGATTCTTTATTATCAATCTATCCTAGAGTGCTAAACAGACAGGGGCTGTCATTTCTGTCATATGCGCTTATTGACGAGACACCATTACAGTCGAGAGAGTCGACATTTGTTCGCGATATTTGTCTTGCATTTTCCACTTACGTGTAGTTACAGATGTAAATGAAATCATTCAAACATAGGTCTTAAATGCTTATCATGAAAGTGCCTTCATATTATGTGTCAGGTAATCCAGTAGCGTGCATGACCTAGCATTTACGAGGGTCATGTCAAAAGTCCGTGCCGAAATTTTAAAGCTCCGATATCATTGAAGTGATCGAGTTCATATTTCACCCTGTCAATCTTACATAGATATCTAGCTCCCATACAAAAATTCAGCGCGTTCATAGCTTTTGCTTTTGAATGAGAGATCGATTAAGATACGTGGCTACCTATTGCCGGTCGGCTACGTTGAAATTCAAATTTTTAAACTTTACAATGACAGAACATCATTCACTGAAACGATGAACAATCACAATAATGGAGTTCACTGCTAAGGAGCAACGATCGTTCATCAAAATTCAGTTCTCGAGAAATGTCAGCGTACAGGAAATCACAGCGCAGCTCTCAGAAGCATGTGGAGAAGATGCCTTCAAAGAAAGAACAGTGAGAAAATGGGTGTCCCGATTCAAGACTGGTGAGAGCTCAACGGCAGATTTTTCTCGTTCTGGAAGACCGCCCACTGCAGTGGTTCCGGAAATGGTGAAGGCTGTGGAAGAGAAGATGTCTAATGATCGTCGTTGGACTTGCGAGGAGTTATCCTCAGAATTGGGTGTTTCTGAGAAGTCCATTCACCGAATTCTCACTGAAGAACTCAACATGCGCAAAATTTGTGCTCGTTGGGTCCCTCATTGCCTCACACAAGAGCAAATGGATCGTCGATTACGAATTTTTCGTCAACTTCGACTTCGATATCGGCGCGAAGGTGAAGACTTTCTTCGTCGTATCATCACACTCGATGAAACATGGGTGAGATGCTACGAGCCGGAACTGAAGAGCCAGTCTGCAGAGTGGAGGCGTGAAGGTTCCCCAACACCAAGGCCGAAGAAGTTTCGCCAAGGTGCTTCGAAGATTAAGGTTATGTTAATTGTTGCCTACGATATGGAAGGCATTTTGTTGGTGCATTCAGTGCCTCCAAAACAGACTGTGAACGGCGCTTATTATCGACGATTTCTCCAGAACCACCTTCGAGCTGCCATCAGGAAGAAGAGACCTCAACGACTGGATGACGTCATCATTTTGCATGACAATGCGTCATCACATTCAGCTCCAGCTGTTCAAGAGGTAATTGATGGTTATGGCTGGGAAACCTTGCCACATCCTCCCTACTCTCCCGACCTCAGCCCCTGTGACTTCCACCTCTTTCCTGCCTTCAAGTGTCCCATGAGAGGAATTCGATTCGAGTCTCTGGAAGCGGTTGTTGCGTCTGCGACTGCTGTATACGAGATGTGGTCATTTCAAAGCCTACTGGGGGCATTCAACAGTTACCAGATCGTTGGAATCGTGTAATTGAGTCGGTAGGAGACTATTTTGAAGGATTTTAATATAGAATACGTTGTTCTAATAGTTAGTTTTACTTTACACATCATCGGCACGGACTTTTGACATGACCCTCGTATGCAAACTGCAATGCTGTTGTTCATAGAGTGACACCAGTCACACAATCTCTCTTTCTCAATGCATCCCCAATCCTTCAGAAAGTGTTTCGATTTTGATAGGAGAATGTGGATGCGAGTTTTGCACCCTTATACCAAGCTTATCCCACGCGTGCTCGATCTGTGAAAGATCTGGAGAATGCGAGGGCCATGGGATGATCTCAATTCCTGATCTTACAGCAACTGTTGCCACCTGGTCTGGCATGCTCTGTGCAGTCGCGCAGAGATCGTGGAAAATGCCACTGTGCTCTCCTACTGCTGGAGTGCTGGAATAACAAAACGAGTTACACAACCTTCGAGAATTAGCGTTTGCCTTCCAAGTCATCTTTGACAACAACAGCCGTGCTAACTACACAGATTTAGAGAGGAACACATGAACTGCTTTCCCTAATTCACGCTGACGGCGTTGAAGCCCAGAGAAGATAAATAAGTGTGGCTTCTCGTCTTATTCACTTTCTCTGTTGAAGCCCGCCGATCGATGTTTACCTGTTTACACTGTGATGAGATTCCATATCCGGTCATTACCACCTCCAAATTCCTGTGCCTGTTTTGTGGAGAACCAAAACTATCGGTGATTATTATCATCTATCATCCCTACTGGAATAATCCCTGTGCCCATGAGGAAGACATCTCTTAAATGGCAACTACAATTGATTTTTCATTTATTAAATTTGGATCTGACATTCGGTTGATCATTGCTGGCGATTTGAACGATTTGCGCAAATATTATTCCTCGATTAGCAACCTGTTCTGAGTGTCTGCAATTGTTGATTTTTCAACGAGAGGTGAGCACACACTCGATCAAATTTTCACCAACTTTGCGGTTGACCATAAGGATACTTCTCTACCACCGTTGGGTCGTTCATATCACCTTGCTGTTTGTTGGAATCCATCTCCTGCCACCGTCACTGTCACAAAGAAAAGAATTAGAAAGTTCTCGCGAGCAAACTCAGCAAAGTTTTCTTGTTATCTTGCCTCTCATGACTGGTTGGCTTTTGTGCAATCGTTTAGTGCTATTGATGAAGCTGCAACAGTCTTATTAGAACCTATATACTGTATATTCGATACATGTTTTCCTCAAAGGATTATTAAGATACGTTCCGACGATCCAGTCTGGATGAGTGACTCCTTGAAGACCCTCATGGATGATCGCGACAAGGCTTTTACCAGAAGACATGGATGGAAATGCACTCGATTGAGGGAGGAAGTCAGAAGTCATATCTTGTTTCTGAAGAAAGACCTACATTGCAGAGGTTGTGTTATCGAATGATTCAAAACGTATTTCGAATTCTTTGCGACACGTTGGAAATTTTAAGAATCATCAATTTGCAATCAGTTCACCGCTCAAGAATTCGCCCATTTCTTTGCTTCTAACTTTAATGATACTTCAGCATCGTTGAGCATGATGATTCGGACATCACTTCGTTTTTCTCTTATGATGATGCTTATGATCAAATATCAAAAGTTAAGAGCACAGCAGGTGGCCCTGACAGGATTACCTTCCTCTTTAATTGGATTTTGACTAAGTGTTTTGTCCCTCAATGCTTCAAGATGGCCAATATAGCTCCCATCCCAATGTGTCAAAAACCTGTGTCAGTCTCCGATTATCGTCCTATACCACTAGTGACAACTTTATTCTAAAATGCTTGAACGACTCGTTTCGAATCAATTCATGCTTCCCATCGTTTCCTATTCTGTGAGTCAGTCTCAATTCGGCTATAAACCTCGAACAGGATCCGCCACAACTAGTGCTTTGTTGCTGGCACAGCATCAGATTGCGTAGTTCTAGGACTCTAAATCTGGAGCTGTTAGACTACTCTCTGTAGATCTAAGGAAGGCGCTCGATAAGCTTCCGCACTCACGTATCATTGAAACGTCGAAATTTCTCCCTTCAGTCTCATATCATCCACTGGATTGCTAGTTTTTTGGAGGATCGCATGCAACTTGTTCCCTCAATGGTTCTACTTCTGATTGCATGAACTGCCCAAGTGAGGTGCCTCAGGGAAGTGCTCTTGGTCCCATTCTATTCACCCTGGCCTTTGATGACCTGTCTCCTGTGTTTGAGAACTCTTCTATTATAAAGTATTCCGATGACATACTCCTTCATTTTGTCCATACATCAACAGATGATAAATTACAGAAAGAATGGGAGAATTCAATGGAGTGGTCTTCTTCTATATCTTCGCCAATTAACAAAAGCAAATGTCTTATAATGGATATTATTACAAAAAGCAACCTCGTAATGAAAGATATCTTTTTGGTATCCACCTAATTGCTATGTCGTGCACAGTTTTTCTCTTTCCTGGGTGTAACTTTTTGTAACAATCTTGAATGAAATGAACATATTAGTTGTGTTGTTAAAAAAGCTTCTTGGAGGACGTATATTCTCCGAAATTTACGTAGAGCAGGATGTGAAACTCACTTGCTGTTTATGGCCTATGTTGCATACATTGGACCTCTTAATTTATGCATACGTATGTTTTTGCAACTCTCCTAATTATTTGCTTAATGAGTTGGTGAGACTCGAAAAGAGAGTTTTCCGAATTATCGACAACCCACCTAACCGTGAAAGTTGTATTTAGGCCACTGCTGACAGAAATTGTTCGAAACTTTTTGAAAAAATTGTTGAATAAACGTCCCATCCACTTCGCAAACTATTTGTTCCTAGATCGGCTTCTGCAAATACCCGTCATTCATCAACAGCATTGTTGCCTCCCTTATCAAGGACGCGACGTTTTTGCCAATCTTTTATTCGGCTCTGTAAATAAAGTTGTTTTTTAGTTCCTTTTTACTATTGTCACCTCCTTCTTATTTTTGTAATGCTGTTGCAATGCTCTCACCGAATGTTGTGTAAGACAATAAAGGCTATTATAATTATTATTATTGCAATTATTATTATTATTGCTATAGCAAGGTAAGAAGTGTGTTGACCAAATGGGATACTTATCGAGTTGGGGCGATAATGCGAGTACCTCACATTTTTGATAGTTTGATGATTATGCTCATGTGTGTGACATATCTGTTTTGCTAAGTCCATTTTGAGATAAATTGATGACGACATCATTCTACAGCAATTCTGTAGGGCTGCTTAACAAGAATTTAGATTTAATGAAATGATAAGTCGGTACAGATGTTTACTTCAGAAATCGCAATAAGTGGGCTGCGCTAAATTTGACCTGCTACTTTTTCATGATAATTCCAAAGCAATGATGACTTCATATTGTGTTCCTCAGTGTTCGAAATACTCGAATAATTCTTTTCACGAGTTCAGAACGAAGAAAGAGGGCTGATAGCGAAAGTTAAGATAAAGAAAAAAAGACGAAAGATGAAACTATTCAGTCAGGAACCCGTCTTAAGCGTCAGAATAGTATCCTGGAGAGTGAAGGAACGCGATTGCAAGATAAATAACCAGCGGCTAACGTTTTATTTCAAATCGGCAACAAAAAATGAAGAAAACATTCAATGATAAGGTTTTGTTTGATGTGAGCGTGGCCCAATCAATGCTGGACACGGCTCACTAAAAGTTAATGGTTAACGAATTTTTCTCAGTTAAATGATTAAAAACTAAAAGCTCAGTCATTGGTGTGTATGAATGAATTTGAATGACATCAATAAAACCCAAACGTTGGCCATCCTGAATGATACTTCTAGATATCGAAAAGGCTTCTTAGTTTTCATCGATTTAACCTATCGCTTTTCACAATTTGTCGATCTGTTCCTGTTGATAGAGCATTTTTTAAGAATTCACTTAAGTCTTGATCATCTATCAATTTACAAATTATGCCTATGATATCTGCCTACATACACGGCCACGGGCAATCTAGGGATTAAATTGAAACAATAGCCTAAACGTAATTCAAGTTCCCACCAAGTTGTATCAATAGACGATTTCTCCTTCTGGCGCTCTATAATGTATTCTCATATTTGATCAATTGTTTTTACCAATAATTATTCTATAGATATTTTCTGTTCCTATAGTTTATCTGTTACCAATATTTTGTAATATTGTTGATTGTTAAAATCGATTGCTGTTCATATTATGAAACCAAATTATTGCTAACGCAAACCGAAGATATACATATTACGTTATGTTATTATATAGACAGAGGATGCATGTTTCTACTGCGGTTTGTATATCGAGTTTATTTTCTATGTATATTTTGTAAACATTCGAGAATTAGTTTTATATACTAAAAACTATTGCACCATTCCTGTGTTTTTTCTTTTTCTCATACATGCATATATTCAAGATTTATAGATATCCTCAATAAGTTCTCCTATGTTTTGGAGATTATTTAAACTGAGCATCGACTTGTTTAGAACATAATTGAGCAAACCATGAATTTCAACTATTATCATTTGGAAAACAAATTTAACAAATTTTGCTGATCTTTGAAAGGATCAATAATTTTTCAATAAAAAAATTTTAATTTTCCCTTTTTGCATGAGGTAAATCCTATACTTTCCGACAATTTGCTGAAAAAATCTTATATTTCTCCTATATGTATTTTTCGAAAAATTCCTATATTTCTTATTTTTTTAGGTCAAGTGTCAGTAGAGGGTCTGCTGATTTAACACTGGAGTATGGACATGTCCTCAATAAAAAAAATTATTCTGCGATGAATGGGAATTAAGCTTAAATCTTGATGAATTTATCTAAAAAGAGGTTCAATATCTTGGGTACTATATTTACTAATTGATAAGTATTGGACACAATTAATTGAGTTTGCTCACTTTGTTGACAAATAAATCATTTGACAACAAGACAATGAGTTATTCAAGTATACTTATCCTGCAGAAGTCATCGCTGTAATCATATCGCGATTTGTTTCTTGCCTTTCTATCGCCTGTCTCTCCCGTATTCCCGTCCTGTGTTTACGAGCCTCACTGTGTAAATAGTTCACCTGTTCCCTCTCTAAATCTGTGGCCAACTACCGACCGAAAACATGACGCCACCACCGCAAACCGACCATGTTCTGAAATGTAACAGGCTGCATATTTCTCACCGCGCAGTCTGTGAGCACGGACTCTTCCGTCATGCAGTCTGTGAAAATCAAGGATGAGCCGTGACCTATCCGTCCACATCACGTATCTGTGACAGTTAGAATGCCTCTCGCACCATTGAATTAGAATTTTTCGTTTGTGTTCAAGAAGTGTGACATATTCATTCATAAGGGAAAGCGTTCGTCAAATACATTAATGTGCATTACATTATGTGCGGGAAGAACGAGTTCAATCGCCGCTCCGTCGAGCAATAAGGAATACGGTTGCGACAAAATGATTTAAAGGGTGGTCAGAGCATTTACAAGAAGAGAAAAACTTCAGAGAAGCCTGCTTATGAGCCATTACAGCATCACAGATGAGAAGACAAGGGCAAGAATCGCTTTAGATGAATTCGATGAATTCTTTTTTGTAGCAGCTTCATTTGAAAATGATCATTCCATGTTCGCCTATCGTTCAATGTCACACCTAAAATGCTCACTTGAGAGAACAATTCTATACCGTCGTATGTACTAGTTATTCTATGCTTCCCGCGACGAGCAATCATTTGCTGACATTTCCCGTGACTCAAAAATATTTTACTGACTGCATTTTAATTGCATCTAAATTTGAATGATAAGGATTCGCCTTCGTGCAAGACACAGTCAAAGTTAGGTCGTCCGCAAATTTCACTAGATGGCCTGAGGCATATTCGAGTTGAAGAGCACCAATGAATGAAGACTGACCCCGAATTCACTGATCATGACAGCGATGCAGAAGAAAGAAAAGTATTTAACAAACCATCCGCGTCATGATATCCTTGGTGATGTTTATTAAATTAGCTTCGATGGAAGTGACTATTACTTTAATGCCCAGCCTAAAGCTTGTTCATCAAACTACCTGACAGCGAACGAGCAAAAATTCATAATCAAAGATAATGATCATAACTAACTTAACATTAGCTTTAAAGGATGTAAATGGGTCCAAAATTTCATTCACAATCAGAGAAGAAGTGAAGCTTGATATAGTGAATTATAAAATTATATACATAGATCATGGAAAATTGAATTTATTAAAATAAAAAATGCAGATAAATTCTAACTGCATAGAGCATTATGACTATATCTATTTATATCTCCATTTAACAGTGATTTCTGTTGACTGTGGAATGGAGTCAGCTAGTTAATAATTTGGACCAGAGTCTTAACTTAACAGATCAATTTAGCCTCAAAAAATGTTATTAACTAGATTTGTTAAGTTAGCAAACTTGAAGTTTGAGCTAAGAAGCAGAATAAAAACTCAACTTTTGTATGAATACTTCCACTGTAATGCGTGTCATAAATTCCTTGATACCAGTCTGATTTCCGTTTGATTAAGTCACCTGTTAGTAAAATTTTAATTCTTTCTGATGCACATGTATAATAATTTTCATACAACTCATATATTAAAGTCTGAAGCACTAAATCGCTAATATGTAAGCAAAGCTTCAGTTTCTTGAAAATGGATCGAATAATTTTTTCAGACCGCAGGAACGCTATCTACGCAAAAAACTGAATGTTTTGATATAAATAGTCATTGCATGCTGAATTTTTTTTTGATTCGACACTCTCCCTGCTACATACACGCACAAGAATGTATGTATGCTGAGTATACAACCTCTATACTCGAGGCACTCAAGACGTTACTTTGATCAAAGATCCAGTGTGGCCAAGAAGGATATCCTTTGAAAACGACCACTCAAAAAAGGAGGCACAGAGTGAAACCAGTGTTGAGATTTGAATAGACCAATGTATAAAAGAGTCTGTGGTGCTGAATCTGATCGAAGGCCATATTACTTATAGACAAGTGAGATGGACAGATACATTGTCTTTGGACTCCATAAAGGTGGTCATACAGTCATGGATATCAATTAACACACCTGTAGTCGAGTCGCGTAGTCTAAAAGCGTGTTGACCCTTTCCAGAAAGCTGTAGCACTTGACTGTGCACTTTGGTGAGAAACAGTCTTTCAAACACCTTTGAGATGATGGAAAGCATCGAAATTTTTCGGCAATCATTGGATGATTTCTAGGCGGACGAATGTATTTTTCCAAAGGTCAGGGAATACGCGAGCTTCTTTTGACAGATTTCTGCCAGCGTTTCGCAAATGAGATGAGTACTTTCTCAGAAAATTCTAGCCTTTATTTCATCATAGCCCCAAGATTTCTTGAATCTCACCCCTCTCAATATGCAATAAACATCGAAAGCCTTCGACGAAATGTTCCAATAATCACTGGACATAGAGCAAAGATAAATAATTACCATCTTCTATACTTGGTTTCCCTATTAAAACTCATGACATCCAATAATTACTTACAATCTCATAATCAACTAATAATTCAAAATGCACCATTTTCCACTTTGAACCAGCTTATCCACTTGCTTCCAAATTGAATAACAATTTACAATTAAACAAAATGAAATAAGCGATAGTTTAAATTGCCATGCAAAAGATGAGCGGCTAGTAGGATTCGAACCTAGGACCCCACGTCAACAAGACCTGTTCTCTACCAACCGAGCTAAGATCCGCTTACATGCAACTTCATCATTGGCACGCAGGGTCAAGCCCTCATAATCACGCATTAGTTGTCATAGTGATTATGATCAATATGCTGTATAATGACTGCAAATGGCAGAACCTTTAAGGAAATAATCAATAAGAGCTGAAAACTTATCTAGCATGCTTCTTAATACATTGCCGACAAGACGTGGTAGTTTCGACGTTGAATGATCACAGTGTCAGACCAATTTCTTGGGATTACCGGTAGTGCACACTTAACTTTCTTGTACAATAACTGCGGCAGAGCCATGTCTGTTGTGAAGCGTTTGAAACATCGCACTTCTTCAGGAGAAATGTTGTGGCGAGCCTATATCGGCCTTGCTGTTCTCATATTGCTTTTTATTGACCTGCAAACTGTGGCATAAATGTGAGCTTTTTCCGCAAACTTGAACAACTTGACAGAGTTGTCAGAAGATAATCCTATGTTACGAATAAGCCATCATTTTCATCCCTGTGAAGTAAAATATGTATTTGTCTTCCACGCAAAGTTGCAAATTACCGATTGTTCCCGAACATACGGGAATGTGTGTCATCAACGTCTGATATTATCATATAAACACAAGCATGCTTTTTACAAAACAAGCCATTTGCAAAATTTTCTGAATATACGTGATTTCTGGAGTGAAGGTCTCCATGTACTGCTACTTGTACCGGAAATACTGTGTTATTATGTTATATTATGTATGCTTGCATTTGCGGCTTCCTTCCCATGGTCACTTGAAGACAGGGTGCCAGTTCGCCTCATACTAGACTTGAGCGTGATATGACTCCGTGCTCGACGGTATAGTGTAGCAATAGCCATAGACAGGAGCCACCATTAACAGCATAGAGCTTGAAGACTAAGTTATCTTTTTAGAAAAGATGTTGCACCATCACTTCCCCGTAGAATCGTCCGCACAAAAAAATGAAGCTTTAACGTCACTACTCCCCCATACTAGGGGCTTGGACGGTGCTGACGCAGTCAGCCTTCTCTGGAGCGCTGTGATCTTTTAGTCCGGATGCCCTTCCAGCCGACTTCCAATGACACTTTCGGGGCTCGACCTCTAGACCATAAGATCGCTAGGCCAAGCACTAGCATGGCACAACCACGGCATGATATACCTATATGTAGAGATGAAGAGTGTGACGCTTTAATTATGTGACTTCTTTTGCAGTGCAGACTGCATTAGTTGCCGTGCAATATCATTAAACATTCCAGTGACTTTTGATAACTGCAACTCAAAAGATGATACGCGCACTACACATAGCTGGCACTATACAAATTGGCATCTCAGCTGCGGCGCCTGCAAGAGGTCGTCGTCATTAAAGTACGGTGCGAGTATTCCGTGAGGCATTTGTCGATGGCAATAACACAATAGTAGTAAGCAAAACTCCACTTCTGGACCGCGCAAGATGGCGGCCATCGCTGCGTCCCCCCCCTCTGGCACGGCAGAGTGTCGTGGTCGGCCGCCGTGGTGCTTCGTGTCTGAGTCCCCCCCCTCTGGAACGACAGAGGTTGTGGTCTGTCGTGGTGTGCCGGCCAGGTGGGTCCACGTTCACAACATGTTCGCTGACGTCCCCCCCCTCTGCAACAACAGAGTGTGAGACTCGGGTGAGTTGGTCCGACCGCCTGGTTGACGTGGGCGACCGTCTAGGTTGACGTGGGCGACCGCCAGGATTAGTCTTGAGGCTATAGTGTGTGATGGTTTTGGTGCAATCTGCTGAATGTTGGGTTGTAAAATGGGTTGTTTCGAGTGGAAGGAGTGGTCGGATGAGAAAACGGAGGTCAGATTCGGATTCAGCGTGAAATTCTGCATCGGTATGGTGAGTTTCAAGGCAATCGGCGAGAAAAAATTTTCAACATTTTTCGAAAAAAAGACAGAGTTAGAATTTGGGACGTTTTGGTGTGTATCGCCCAAACGAAG
>CAJQUW010006546.1:0-55000 GCA_907163375.1 Prostheceraeus crozeri | reverse complement strand
TGGACCAGATTGCAACTGTCCTGTTTTTGAAAACGTCGACAACCGTCGCATCAGACGGTGTTAATCTCTTCCGTGTAATCTCTTGTGATCCACAGAAAGTTTGACTAATTATCCTCTGCATGTGTTAATCCCACGTCGTCTAGGAAGAAGTGGTTAGTAGTATTATTCAGAAATTGCAAGGATTTCTCAAAGACAGTGACAGTCTCAGGTGTTATTATCACTAAAAAGTGTTCCTTGATGCTTGTTTTTCTCGATTTTCTTACTCTTTCTGTAACTTTTCGCTATTTACACATCATTTGGAAATTTGTCGAGATGTATTTTCTGATTATCATTGTAAAGTAAAAAAACTCGTTCTCTCTCTCAAATCGGGATGACGTTTTATCATCCATTAAAGGCTATTAACATACATGCACGTCAATTAATTAGACACAATGCAATGCAATTCTACTATACTCGTGCTAATGCAGCATAATAGGCCTATTCGCAGTCTTATAATGCTTATGAAAAGAATTAATACAAGTACATATGAAATACTATAGATACTCAACTTAATGGAAATTTCTTGTACGAATTATGACAAATTACTTACTTGAGCATTCATCGATTACGAATTCTGTCGCTGTACTACAACATGTGGGGAAATTCGTGTCAATTGGTTGCATAGCCTTCGTAAGATAAAAGCTTATACGTAGTCTGATGATATGTAAGCCATTTAAAATCAGTAATGTAATCCGTGAGCCGTGAATCAGTGATGGTTATCGGACCCTGACCCGGCCGGAAAACGACCGAGTCCGAAACCCTTAGTCCTCGTAGCATGTAGCATGTAGCCTATAGGTGTTTTACCAACTTTTGTTTCGCAACCGACATCTTCAACCGCTTTCAGTGATAATCCAACACACAGCACAGGCTTATTACAGTGTCGCATTTAAGCATTAACGAACAGGAAGAACAATAAAATAGCTATTTACTCTACTACTAACTCTAGCAACGCTACTAACTCCAACAATTATCTAAGCCATTATCTGGAACCAAAAATCAGCTATGTAGGGGAGGGGGGTCACATTGAACATGTTTTTCAGCTTTTCTCAGTAGTTCGAATGCACTAAATCAAGTGAACCAAAATCAAACTCGCATGAAAAGTTGAGGGCAAGCAAAGTATTTTCTGAGTTGCTGGACGTTCCTGTAGCATTTCATCTACTCAAAATATGAATTTTAGACCCACTACAAAAAAATACGTCGGTCCGAAGTCGAAAACGAACTCGTTCCGAGGAGCCGAATGTCCGCATGGCCGATGGTCGGTACGACGTTAGAAACCGAAGCCTCATTATAAAAATAGCACTCTGGGCCTCCTACCTGCTATTTAGTAAGTAGGGTGTCTATGGAATTATATGCAAAAGTCATTTAATCAGGAATTAATTATTATATATTTTCCTTTCCATACATACACCTTTCTGAAGCTTGTTTGAGTACCTAATCAATATCATCAAAATCATATCCGCACGTTTGCATGTCTTCAATGTCTATTCTACCATTAACTCAATCAAAAATCCCATTTTTATCAACATTTCTGCATAAATTCAAAGAAATGAGGTCAGCAAGGGTAAAAAAATTTACTTCGTTCCGACGTCTTTCCGGTGAATCTTTTTGTAGTGGAAATTTTTATCAAAATGGTTCACTCACTCCATGTGTGGGGCACATTGAACCACCTTCGTGTATTGCTATCTTATGCAACTTTATTAGACTTCATGTATCTGTGTAACTTCAGTTCATAAATAATCAAAATCAAACAACAAGATTCATAGAGTGAGATTTTTATTGGCAAAAATGATAGCCTTTGTTTGATATGAAAAAATACATGCTAATTTCTGAAAGTATGTTCATAGACCATCAGAGTTCTCAGATTAATAGCATCATCATCGATCGAAGAACATCAGTAAGAGCATTATGGTGCTAAATGTATTGATATGCAATTACATTCGTCATTGTGATCATCAATTAAAGCATGCCTGTACAGGCATTACGCATTACGTGTAGACATGTAAGACACGAGTAGGCCTAGGTAAAAAAGCTCATTCTTCGCCGTGCTGCCCTGATGCCTTGTTCTCGAAAAGAGTTGCAAAGCACAAAAACGAATACCATAACTGCTCAAATACAGATTGTTTCATAAAAAATGGATCACCCTTAAACATCGCCTTAACTTCGACTTTGTCTAACTCCGCCAAACTTGAACGAATTTCTCTGAAAGTTAGAAAATATGTAAGTTGTGCTTGCTAATATCATTGTTGGAAATTTCAAGCATGAATATTGAGTCGTTTTCCTGTTATAGATAAAAAAATAGTAGATAATTTGATCTTCATTTAGCAATGTTACACAAAATCATACCTCACTCTTATAAAATTACATTTGTTTCCTTTGTTATGTAATATGTTGTTCTACAAGCCAAAAGCTATCAAGCAAAACAAAAAATAAAGAAAATCGGTCAATCAGAGCCAGTATAGCACCATTATTCATCAACAATAATGTAACTGCTACATGTGATTAACTGAACTTCATGTTCCATAGCTTCCTGACTTCGTTGCGGTGGTGTTGGCAGCACTCCTGATTGTTTTCAGCTAGAAATCTATCTCTTACCGGTTGAAAACAATACAAAGCACAAATGAACAATAACGAGATCGCATTCACAAAAGGCAAAGTGTCAGCCTTGCTAGAACTAGGGTTTTCTTTGCGAGCTACAAGCAAGCGACTAAATGTTACTTACACAAATGTGCATCGATGGCATAATGATGATTTTCGACTCTGTCGTAAAGAGGGCTCTGACCGTCTCCTTATACATGGCCATGATGCCGCTAATCAGTCTTGGATGCACTTGATATATATTCAGTACCTCGTTCAGACAACGCCGTTCGACGCTATCGAAGGCTCTGCGAAAGTCAACGAATATGATAATGGCGTTGGTCTGGTACTTCGTAGCACCTTCAATTACCCGGCGCAATGCCAAGATTTGCTGGCAAGTGCCGCGGTACGGGCGGAAGCCGTTCTGTTCCGAACGAAGGAGAGGTTCGAACACCGGTTGTACTCGGCGCAGCAACACTTCGTTGAAGAGTTTCGCCGAGCACGACATCAGAGAGATCCCACGATGATCTTCAATCTTGTTGGAGTTCGGCTTCTTTGGCACAGCAACCACCAAGGACTCCCTCCACTGAACTGGCGCTCGACCGCCCTCCAAGACATAGTTCATCACCGGAACGACAGCCGCGGCCACTGCCGGCAGCCGAAGCGCCTCCACGGGGACCTCGTCGAGACCCATGGCCCTCCCGCAGCGTGACTCCCATGCGGTCTTCAACACCTCGCTCACGGAGATGGGACGGCTGTCGAAGTCATCCGGTGAAGGCAATTCTGTCGCGTTTAAGGGAGAGATTGTCGTTGATTTGGGCGGCACAGCATTGACGATTCGGGAGAAGAACGATCGCATCACCTCCTTCCTAGCCTCAGGAGTTTCGCCGTAGATGTTCAGCTGCGTGCGTGCCTTTCTTCCAATAAGACGGTTGGTCACTTGCCAGGCTTCAGAATTTCGACGGGCTGAGTCGGTTTGGGCACTGACGTCTCGCAGTTCGGTGTTGATGGCCGCTTGCACTTGCTCGTTGTACGTTTCAGCAAGCTCTCGAGACGCCTTGTTTGCCTCATCGTGCCGACCTGAACGACGCAGCGCCGAGACACGTCTCCTCGCGCTCTGCACCTCTGGACTCGATTCCTAAATGGCGACGCCGTTCTGTGGAGGCCTCAGGAGCGGCACAGTCTCATTGGTCGCCGAACGCACTGCAGCAGCGATGTCAGCGTACGACGGAGTCTCGGCGACTTCCATCGCGCGTTCAAACGCAGAGACGAACTCCATCCGGTGTACGGCGCTGTTTAGGCACCCAAAGAAGCTCCGTGCTGTCAACTTGGGGGGTTTGAAGAGCGGCTCCGCCAGGTCGATCGTGCAATGCAGTAATTTGTGATCAGTGACAAAGCTCTGTGGTCTCAGCGTATTGCAGTCCTTGATGCGACGCTTCTCACGCTCCCTGATCAGGATGTGATCTAACTGGGCAAGTTTGACGGTCGCGTTACGCCTGCCCAGCTGGTTGCGCTTCGGTCTTTTTGGGCCGCAGAAAGTAGCCAATTGATATGGCGATTTCCTGAACCTCGTTCCAACGGATATAAGTTCATGCCGTAAGAGGAAGTTTGTGAAGGAATCGGTGTTCGCGTTTGGCGTGCCGGCCGTGAAGGGTGTTCTTTCCGATGTCTCTAGAACGGCATTGAAGTCGCCCAGGATGACAGTCGTGTCTCGACGTGGCAAGGTGTTCATATGGCTGTCAAGTAAGTCCATCAGGTAAGTGGCTTCCTCAGAGTGCACGGCTGTAGGGCTGTACACGCTGAGGAAATGTACATTGCGTGAACGAAGCTTGACATCGACGCGAAGCGCGCGCGCGGAGATGCTCTGCAGCATCACGAGTCGACGCAGACGAGAACTCACGAGAGCACCAACTCCGCCGTGTCCGCTGGAGTCCGCAGAGGTGAAGTGAAGAGCCTAGCCGTTTCCGAGCTCTTCCTGATGGAGTCCCGCTGTTGTGACGATGGAGTGTTCCTGGACCATGACGAGGTCGAGTCCTTGCTCGCTGGCCAGGTGCGTCAGCATGCCTTGCCGCCACTTGGCCTTGAGTGTTCGTAGACTCGTCTATTTCTAAGTCCACTATTCGTAGAAGACTTATTGAGTCGAATTTCAAGAGCTGTAAGAGGCCCTCTCAGATCGAATTATCAGATCAGCATACAAAAAGACGTCTCAGATGGGCAATGAGTCATTGTCACTGGCGAAATCAATGGGATCGGGTTGTCTGGTCTGATGAGGCATCAGTCCGTCTGAAGGACAGTGATGGTCGATTGAGATTATGGATAAAATCTGATCAGGAAATTCAGAGACATCTACATCGTCCCCGGGTACAAGGTGGTGCGACTCTACTGATTTGGGCTGGCATTTGGACCAATGGCCGCTCTGAACTTCACATACAGCAAGGAACCATGAATTCTGAACGCTATGTGAATGTTTTACGAATGAACATTGGTCAAATGACAGATCAACTTGGTGATCCATCGACTTGGTTATTTATGGATGATAATGCTACGTGTCACAGGAGTAGTAGAGTCAACTTATGCAAGTCTCAATTAGGGCTTAGGACATTATCTTGACCAGCTCGTTCTCCTGATCTGAATCCCATAGAAAATGTATGGAGTATTCTAAAACGTAACGTTCGTCGTTCACCGCTACCTACAGATGGCGTATCACAACTTACGTCACTGTTAAAAAGAGAGTGGAGAAAGTTAGATCAGTCAAAAATCAATGATATCATCGAATCAATGCCTAGACGAATTGGTAATGTCATTGACAATAAGGGTAGGGCCACAAAATATTAGCTTCTTAAGAACCGTTACTGTATCATAGCTTATCAGATTATATAAGGACATTTAAATATATTAGGGACATGAAATAACATGAAAAATGCTTTCTGTATCATACGTCTTATTTAAAATTTGTCTTATTTAGTCAAATTTTAGGATGATCCACTTTTTATGAAACGGACTGTATTTCTAGATAATCAGTCGATCAACTGCCTTTGTAGTGGAAGGTCGGATAGCTCTGCGGCTCTACAGCTTGTGTAGTAGAAGCTCGTAAGCATGTTCCATTTCCGACTATCTATGATGGAATTAGCATCAAACATTGCATGCACATCAGAGCAACTACGTTAAACAGATATCTTGGATGTACGGGGATAAAAGATGCACTAAAATGTTAATGTTTATTGAACAATTACTTATTTAACAGGAGAATCAAGTCAAGTCAGAAATGCTTCAACATCAAGAAGAAAAAGAAACATAGGATTGACAGACCTGATGCGGTGTGCTATCTTATGTCTCAAGTGCTGCTTCCACTTCACTAATTGACGGATTCAATGACGATCATGTAGAGCTAAGGCTTTCAATGCCATTCATCCGCCTGATGGAAGCACGCATCAAACCTTTGTGTTACAGACAGATGCAATAGTTCCCTTTTACTGTCTATTTTGTCAAACGTTTTGTAAAGCTCTGTTTTTGTGCTTTGATGAACTATTTTTAAACTTTCCTTCATGTATTACAATCAGCTATAGCTGCTTAATCCAAATAAATGCATATCAATCAAATCAATTTGATATCAATGTTGACCAAATTGTAGCATAAATCACATTCCTTATAAACCTATAAAACTTATAAATGATTCCTCCACTCAATAACAGAAAAAGTGAGTATCGAAGTGGGGCACTGAACCATAGTGCCCCATATTGAGTGGTTCAATGTGCCCTACATCCACATAGCTACGAAATTGACAAAGAATACTTGAGAAAAATGCTCTCTGATGAAAATAGGCGTAAGGTTTTGGCTACAAGCTACATTAAAACAAAAGTTCCAATTTTCTGAAAATTTACTCTTTCATTGAAATTTGGGAAATCCTGTGAAAATAATGACTGAGAGCATAAACAGTTGAAATGATCAGAGGAATTATCATGTTTATTTGTTGCAATTGACAATGTCTTAAAACACAAAGTTTCCACTATTTATAGTTTCGGAGAAAAGGCTGGTGGTTCAATGTGCCCCACCCTCCCTTATATAGGCTTGTTGAACATATATACTTGTTGACGAGCATACTTCCATTATATGACGATATCAGGAGCGGCGAGTTTATTAATATTGTTCAATTCCAACGCTATCCTATTTGATAACTATGAATCATGTTTCGATTTATGCACATTAACACCTTAGAAGTCCCCGAGGGTGGTAATAATTATCACTTCCTCGCTAAATATACATAGATGCGCACAGAGATACTTTTGAATCATTCAGAAGTAAAGCAATGTGCTTTTATATTTCACTCCGTCAAAGAAATACATCGTAAATACTGCACATCAGCAAGTCCTATTTCAATGGCATACCTGTTCGTGCACGATGCTGAATATATGATTAAATCCTTCCACACATGTAAACAATTTCATGCAGATTTCACACTTCCTGATATTTGTCCAAGTTTGAGTTTTAACACGTGGTGTGTTTCACCGATCTTCCAACTTAGGTAGTGAGCTTTTGCATAGTGCTCCTCCAAATAAGTTTTTTTGATGCACTTCCGGTGTCTTCTTATGACGTCATGGGTAGAGTTTTCCCCACAGTTTTCAGCATCCTTTCTTAATTGCTGGCTAGGGTTGGTTCGAGTAGAACTTTCAAGGGTGCTGGTGAATGCGAGTAAGAAAAATCGTCTACCACAAGGCTCTGTCACGGGGCCAGATGTGTCAATATCGATGTTCGAATATTGCGATTAGTTGATCTACCTAACGCCCATTCATTTAATAGAAGACACGCGATTTCCTCAAGCGGCAATTTTTTTTCTCGTTACTTTGAAATCGACGATCGTATGTAATTATCATAATGATGAAACTAATAAAGCTTGTCTATCTGAACCAGGGTGCGACTTTTTCTTGCGCGATTAATCGATTTTTTTATAAAAAATGCATGTTCGGCCTATCAAAAATGATCAGCAGCTTTTGTGTTCTAATTTGGTGCTTTATGTTTTAGTTATACAGGGTGGACATAAAAGAATACCCCAACTTTAAAAATTTATTGTGACAAGACTAAGCAACGCACGAGGTTCGGTGAGGTGTCATTTGTAAGACGACGTTCTGAAGTTTTTTTTACATCTTTGTTCATCTTTGTCCTACCAGAGCTAAGGTAAAATTTACTTTTCTCAAACCACAGTCGGCCATCGATTAACATAATCGTCTTTCTTGAGTTTAATTTTAGATCGTGTGGGACTCCTACACCAGTACGCATGTTGCATTAAGTAATATCTATATTTATCCCTCTGGGATCCCCATGAATTGATGCGTGTCAGTTAGTTACCAATCGCGATCGAATGACTCGTCTCAGTAGTAAGTAAAACTCCACTTCTGGATAGCGCAAGATGGCCGCCATCGAAAAAAGTCGCTGACGTCCCTCCCCCCTCGCAAACGACAGAGTGTGAGACTCGGGTGAGTTGGCCTCGGGTGGGTTGACGTGGGCGACCGTCTAGGTTGTCGTGGCGAAATGGTATAACGGATTTTAGATTCGTGATCAGCGTAAAATTCTGCATCGGTATGGTGAATTTGAAAGCAATCGGCGAGAAAAAATTTTCGCTGACGTCCCCCCCCCTGGCACCGAACTTCCAATTTTGCTTCTAGTGGACGGATTTTGTCGTGCTATGACTCGTTTGAAAGCTAAGAGTGAGACAAATTCACTGAAAGAAACGGCTTGTTCATATCTGTCTTCGTTCGTTTAGATGTGAGACGCCATTTAAGATTTTGGGAGATTGGCGAAAAACGACAGAGTTAGAATTTTGGACGTTTTGGGCTCTAGCGCCAAAACGAAGCATCGGATGGGTAAACGGATTTCAGATTTGGAATCAGCGTCAAATTCTCTATCAACATGGTGAGTTTCAAGTCAATCGGAGAGAAAAAATTTTCAACATTTTTCGAAAAAACGACAGAGTTAGAATTTTGGACGTTTTGGGCTGTAGCTTCAAAACGAAGCATCGGATGGGAAAACGGAGGCCAGATTCGGATTCAGCGTGAAATTCTGCATCTGTATGGTGAATTTGAAAGCAATCGGAGAAAAAAAATTTTCGCTGACGTCCCCCCCGGCACCGAACTTCCAATTTTGCTTCTAGTGGACGGATTTTGTCGTGCAATAGCTCGTTTGAAAGCTAAGAGTGAGACAAATTCACTGAAAGAAACGGCTTGTTCATATCTGTCTTCGTTCGTTTAGATGTGAGACGCCATTTAAGATTTTGGGAGATTGGCGAAAAACGACAGAGTTAGAATTTTGGACGTTTTGGGCTCTAGCGCCAAAACGAAGCATCGGATGGGTAAACGGATTTCAGATTTGGAATCAGCGTCAAATTCTCTATCAACATGGTGAGTTTCAAGTCAATCGGAGAGAAAAAATTTTCAACATTTTTCGAAAAAACGACAGAGTTAGAATTTTGGACGTTTTGGGCTGTAGCTTCAAAACGAAGCATCGGATGGGAAAACGGAGGCCAGATTCGGATTCAGCGTGAAATTCTGCATCTGTATGGTGAATTTGAAAGCAATCGGAGAAAAAAAATTTTCGCTGACGTCCCCCCCGGCACCGAACTTCCAATTTTGCTTCTAGTGGACGGATTTTGTCGTGCAATAGCTCGTTTGAAAGCTAAGAGTGAGACAAATTCACTGAAAGAAACGGCTTGTTCATATCTGTCTTCGTTCGTTTAGATGTGAGACGCCATTTAAGATTTTGGGAGATTGGCGAAAAACGACAGAGTTAGAATTTTGGACGTTTTGGGCTCTAGCGCCAAAACGAAGCATCGGATGGGTAAACGGATTTCAGATTTGGAATCAGCGTCAAATTCTCTATCAACATGGTGAGTTTCAAGTCAATCGGAGAGAAAAAATTTTCAACATTTTTCGAAAAAACGACAGAGTTAGAATTTTGGACGTTTTGGGCTGTAGCTTCAAAACGAAGCATCGGATGGGAAAACGGAGGCCAGATTCGGATTCAGCGTGAAATTCTGCATCTGTATGGTGAATTTGAAAGCAATCGGAGAAAAAAAATTTTCGCTGACGTCCCCCCCGGCACCGAACTTCCAATTTTGCTTCTAGTGGATGGATTTTGTCGTGCAATAGCTCGTTTGAAAGCTAAGAGTGAGACAAATTCACTGAAAGAAACGGCTTGTTCATATCTGTCTTCGTTCGTTTAGATGTGAGACGCCATTTAAGATTTTGGGAGATTGGCGAAAAACGACAGAGTTAGAATTTTGGACGTTTTGGGCTCTAGCGCCAAAACGAAGCATCGGATGGGTAAACGGATTTCAGATTTGGAATCAGCGTCAAATTCTCTATCAACATGGTGAGTTTCAAGTCAATCGGAGAGAAAAAATTTTCAACATTTTTCGAAAAAACGACAGAGTTAGAATTTTGGACGTTTTGGGCTGTAGCTTCAAAACGAAGCATCGGATGGGAAAACGGAGGCCAGATTCGGATTCAGCGTGAAATTCTGCATCTGTATGGTGAATTTGAAAGCAATCGGAGAAAAAAAATTTTCGCTGACGTCCCCCCCGGCACCGAACTTCCAATTTTGCTTCTAGTGGACGGATTTTGTCGTGCAATAGCTCGTTTGAAAGCTAAGAGTGAGACAAATTCACTGAAAGAAACGGCTTGTTCATATCTGTCTTCGTTCGTTTAGATGTGAGACGCCATTTAAGATTTTGGGAGATTGGCGAAAAACGACAGAGTTAGAATTTTGGACGTTTTGGGCTCTAGCGCCAAAACGAAGCATCGGATGGGTAAACGGATTTCAGATTTGGAATCAGCGTCAAATTCTCTATCAACATGGTGAGTTTCAAGTCAATCGGAGAGAAAAAATTTTCAACATTTTTCGAAAAAACGACAGAGTTAGAATTTTGGACGTTTTGGGCTGTAGCTTCAAAACGAAGCATCGGATGGGAAAACGGAGGCCAGATTCGGATTCAGCGTGAAATTCTGCATCTGTATGGTGAATTTGAAAGCAATCGGAGAAAAAAAATTTTCGCTGACGTCCCCCCCGGCACCGAACTTCCAATTTTGCTTCTAGTGGACGGATTTTGTCGTGCAATAGCTCGTTTGAAAGCTAAGAGTGAGACAAATTCACTGAAAGAAACGGCTTGTTCATATCTGTCTTCGTTCGTTTAGATGTGAGACGCCATTTAAGATTTTGGGAGATTGGCGAAAAACGACAGAGTTAGAATTTTGGACGTTTTGGGCTGTAGCTTCAAAACGAAGCATCGGATGGGAAAACGGATTTCAGATTTGGAATCAGCGTCAAATTCTCTATCTACATGGTGAGTTTCAAGTCAATCGGAGAGAAAAAATTTTCAACATTTTTCGAAAAAACGACAGAGTTAGAATTTTGGACGTTTTGGGCTGTAGCTTCAAAACGAAGCATCGGATGGGAAAACGGAGGCCAGATTCGGATTCAGCGTGAAATTCTGCATCTGTATGGTGAATTTGAAAGCAATCGGAGAAAAAAAATTTTCGCTGACGTCCCCCCCGGCACCGAACTTCCAATTTTGCTTCTAGTGGATGGATTTTGTCGTGCAATAGCTCGTTTGAAAGCTAAGAGTGAGACAAATTCACTGAAAGAAACGGCTTGTTCATATCTGTCTTCGTTCGTTTAGATGTGAGACGCCATTTAAGATTTTGGGAGATTGGCGAAAAACGACAGAGTTAGAATTTTGGACGTTTTGGGCTCTAGCGCCAAAACGAAGCATCGGATGGGTAAACGGATTTCAGATTTGGAATCAGCGTCAAATTCTCTATCAACATGGTGAGTTTCAAGTCAATCGGAGAGAAAAAATTTTCAACATTTTTCGAAAAAACGACAGAGTTAGAATTTTGGACGTTTTGGGCTGTAGCTTCAAAACGAAGCATCGGATGGGAAAACGGAGGCCAGATTCGGATTCAGCGTGAAATCCTGCATCTGTATGGTGAATTTGAAAGCAATCGGAGAAAAAAAATTTTCGCTGACGTCCCCCCCGGCACCGAACTTCCAATTTTGCTTCTAGTGGACGGATTTTGTCGTGCAATAGCTCGTTTGAAAGCTAAGAGTGAGACAAATTCACTGAAAGAAACGGCTTGTTCATATCTGTCTTCGTTCGTTTAGATGTGAGACGCCATTTAAGATTTTGGGAGATTGGCGAAAAACGACAGAGTTAGAATTTTGGACGTTTTGGGCTCTAGCGCCAAAACGAAGCATCGGATGGGTAAACGGATTTCAGATTTGGAATCAGCGTCAAATTCTCTATCAACATGGTGAGTTTCAAGTCAATCGGAGAGAAAAAATTTTCAACATTTTTCGAAAAAACGACAGAGTTAGAATTTTGGACGTTTTGGGCTGTAGCTTCAAAACGAAGCATCGGATGGGAAAACGGAGGCCAGATTCGGATTCAGCGTGAAATTCTGCATCTGTATGGTGAATTTGAAAGCAATCGGAGAAAAAAAATTTTCGCTGACGTCCCCCCCGGCACCGAACTTCCAATTTTGCTTCTAGTGGATGGATTTTGTCGTGCAATAGCTCGTTTGAAAGCTAAGAGTGAGACAAATTCACTGAAAGAAACGGCTTGTTCATATCTGTCTTCGTTCGTTTAGATGTGAGACGCCATTTAAGATTTTGGGAGATTGGCGAAAAACGACAGAGTTAGAATTTTGGACGTTTTGGGCTCTAGAGCCAAAACGAAGCATCGGATGGGTAAACGGATTTCAGATTTGGAATCAGCGTCAAATTCTCTATCAACATGGTGAGTTTCAAGTCAATCGGAGAGAAAAAATTTTCAACATTTTTCGAAAAAACGACAGAGTTAGAATTTTGGACGTTTTGGGCTGTAGCTTCAAAACGAAGCATCGGATGGGAAAACGGAGGCCAGATTCGGATTCAGCGTGAAATTCTGCATCTGTATGGTGAATTTGAAAGCAATCGGAGAAAAAAAATTTTCGCTGACGTCCCCCCCGGCACCGAACTTCCAATTTTGCTTCTAGTGGACGGATTTTGTCGTGCAATAGCTCGTTTGAAAGCTAAGAGTGAGACAAATTCACTGAAAGAAACGGCTTGTTCATATCTGTCTTCGTTTAGATGTGAGACGCCATTTAAGATTTTGGGAGATTGGCGAAAAACGAAAGAGTTAGAATTTTGGACGTTTTGGGCTGTAGCTTCAAAACGAAGCATCGGATGGGAAAACGGATTTCAGATTTGGAATCAGCGTCAAATTCTCTATCAACATGGTGAGTTTCAAGTCAATCGGAGAGAAAAAATTTTCAACATTTTTCGAAAAAACGACAGAGTTAGAATTTTGGACGTTTTGGGCTGTAGCTTCAAAACGAAGCATCGGATGGGAAAACGGAGGCCAGATTCGGATTCAGCGTGAAATTCTGCATCTGTATGGTGAATTTGAAAGCAATCGGAGAAAAAAAATTTTCGCTGACGTCCCCCCCGGCACCGAACTTCCAATTTTACTTCTAGTGGACGGATTTTGTCGTGCAATAGCTCGTTTGAAAGCTAAGAGTGAGACAAATTCACTGAAAGAAACGGCTTGTTCATATCTGTCTTCGTTCGTTTAGATGTGAGACGCCATTTAAGATTTTGGGAGATTGGCGAAAAACGACAGAGTTAGAATTTTGGACGTTTTGGGCTCTAGCGCCAAAACGAAGCATCGGATGGGAAAACGGATTTCAGATTTGGAATCAGCGTCAAATTCTCTATCAACATGGTGAGTTTCAAGTCAATCGGAGAGAAAAAATTTTCAACATTTTTCGAAAAAACGACAGAGTTAGAATTTTCGCGATGGCTGTGGGCTGTAGAGCCAAAACGAAGCATCGGATGGGAAAACGGAGGACAGATTTGGATTCAGCGTCAAATTCTACATTGAAATGGTGTATTTCCAGCTCAATCGGACCTCCAGAATCGGTGATAGAAGCGTTTTAAGTTTTTGGATGATGGATCTTACGTCATAAGCTGATCGACACAAACTATATCAGCTGGGAACCGACAGAGACTTTTCATTTAGAGGAGAGCGATTGTCAAAGGTAGGTCGTCTCTCTGAGCTTCGATGATAGCATCGGACATTCCAAATTTCGGTTTTCTGTAAGAAACCGACTTAAAAAATTTCATTGCTGATATTAGCTAAGCCGTCAGACTTAGAGGTTAGCCAGGAGATGGCCTTCGTCTCCAGGCCATAAAAGACTCCAAAACTTTAAAGGCTTGTAACTTTGCTTCTACAAGTCCGTTTGACTTGATTCAAAAAAGGTTCGGTCGCTATTGACCTGCCCTAAGTGATAGACTACTTATAAAATTTCATAAGTAGTGCTAAAAAGTTGAAAAATTTAAATTCACTAGTTTTGGAGGTTTTCTGGGGTTTTCGACCCTGCTGAATTCAACTAAGACATTTATAAAGTTGTGGGAGGCGAGCTTTGGCTTGGAACTTGCAACCTTTGTAAACAATCCACTGGTTTTCATGTCAAAATCAGGGTCCGGATGCCAACACAGTGATATGACGCACGCTCTGTCCGCGGGAGGTTGGATTTGTGGGCCGAGGCCTTGGAGTTGGGATAAGATCCCCTCTGAGTAATGCCTGTAACGGATTCAAAGGTTCGACACTTTCCACCAATCTCACAATTTAACTGTATGATTATAAAAATGACTGCCAATGTCGCCTGTTAGTAATTCTATTTCATCCTTCCTTTACAGATACATAAGTTACAAAATGGGAGGAAACTCGAAGTTTCATTTTAAAAAGTGCCTATGTGGCGAAGTCAAGCGAGGTGGCGAGTTCAAGCGCCATTTAAATAAATTCCCCGACACTCCCGAAGAGCATAAGGAGGTCGCTGTGGTGAGCGGATGCACATCGTGCATGAAATTCGTCAGGGGAAACCTGAACGAGTCTTTCTATAAGACGCATTCAACATGTCTCATTAAGAAGGTGAAGAATTATACCACCTCAGAGGTTGGGATAGCCATCACCCCACTTTTCGAAAAACCTGATCAAGATGAGGAGACAGAGACGCATGCCTCAGAGGTTGGGAAGGTCATCATCCCACCTGTTGAAAGACCTCAAGTTGATCTGGATGTGGAGAGAGAGCTGCAGATGGCAGTTCAAGCCATACAAGACTGCAAGAATGAGCAGCCAACGACATCTCACCTCAGCTCTTCTAGCTCTGAGTCGGAAATCTCCGAATCTGAATCGGAAACGGAAGAGGTGGTCGTCACTAGCAACCCCGAGGAGGCGGTCATAGCTCCTAAACCCGATAAGGCGATTGTGAAGAGTCGGGCAGTGTCAGCGCCAAAAATGCACTCCTCACCTAAAAAAGGGAGAGGCATCAAAGTCCAAGCCAAGCAGTGGGCTAAGGATGATGGTGTGGCGAGGGTTAGCCAAGAGTATGCCATTAAGAAGCTGAAGGATGAAATGAGCCGTTATAAAAACGAATGCTCAGCATTAAGGGATGAGAATTTTGAACTCAAAAAGCAAGTGGCGGAAATTAGGAGTCTTAAGGCTCAAGTACTGAAGTTGGAAGGTTTCCAAAAGAGAGCTCTAGCGAGTGAGAGTCGTGTAGAGGATCAGGCCACATGCATTAAGAACATGAAGGTGAAGGAGGCGACGCTCAAACTCCAACATGAGCAGGAGAAGATGCCTCTTCTTGAGGCGAAGAATAACGCTGTCAAGGAGAGAAGAACAACGCTCCACCTCCCCGTAGTCGGTAGCAAAATTATTGACGATGTAATAATGGAGTCGGAGGATTTGGATAAAACGAGCGAGTGCTATGAAGGAGCAACGCCAGATATTCGCTGTCTCCACATAAGCATCAAACACAATGGTGACATCAAGGAAATTCGCCATCGTAAGCGAAAGTTGCCGCCAAGTACCTGCCTCAGCCACCACCATCGAAGGTTCAACGAACCGGTTGAATTGATTTATGGTAAGTTAATATCATCTCCATCACTTGAATATAATTTCATCTATTTTTCTTTCTATTTTTTCAGATACGACGAGAACGAACCAACGGCTCTGATAAGGGCCACCATGGGGCAAGACATGATAGAGCCTCCACGCGGTTTGCCCTGGGCAGTCTTTAGACTGGCGAATACTATCATTAAGTTGAATCTGCTATCAGTAAACTTGAACGTTGCGTCGCGTTAGAGGGGCATATAAACCACTACCTCTCATTTCATTTCATTTCAATCATGCAGACGCCGAACAGTCAAGTCAGCTCTCCTCGCGGACCGCAGTTAAGGCCGCGAAATTTATTTGATGAATTTGTTAGACTAGAGGAGCAAGACAGAGTCCACAACAATCTTGCTCGGATTGGCAATCCGATGACAGCAAGTGTTGTCAATCCAACGGAATGGCGCTACATTCCACTTTTCAGTCACATACCAATTAGCGTGGAAGTCGACACTGCTACTAAGGAGAGAGTCAGAGACTCTCTCAGCAGAATCGGTAGGCTGTAAGATGACGACTCCCGAGAACGAACCACCGGCTCTCTTAAGGGCCACCATGGGGCAAGATTTGATAGAACCTCCACGCGGTTTGCCCTGGGCAGTCTTCAGACTGGCGAATACTATCATTAAGTTGAATCTGCTATCAGTCAACTTGAACGTTATGCAGTCGATTGCCATCCCTGAAGCATTCTGATTCGCTGTTGAGCAATTCATTGTTGAAAACCCTATATAAGCCAGAAGATTGTAGCGCTTCTCATTCAATTTTAAGTGACGATGGAAGCAACGTCTCCTGCCAACAGCATTCCCGACTTCATCATCCTCGACGAGTGGGATGAAGAGGATGAGAAGAAGGGGAAGATCAAGAAGATCGTTTGGACGGATGAGGTGTTGACTCCTAAAACCACCCGCATCCGAAAGGTGCCAGATGCACCAGCACGACCTAGGCGGTATAGGGTATATGAGAACCTAAACGTCATACCTATTGACTATTCAAGCCAATAGTCAACTTGTTACTCCCGAGAACGAACCACCGGCTCTCTTAAGGCCCACCATGGGGCAAGACATGATAGAACCTCCACGCGGTTTGCCCTGGGCAGTCTTCAGACTGGCGAATACTATCATTAAGTTGAATCTGCTATCAGTCAACTTGAACGTTGCAAATGAAGTTCGGTGTAATACTTCCTTTCGACGGGCGTTCCTGTAAAGGGCGGCGGTGAAACCCGTAGCTATGTATACCGCAAGGGAATTTCGGCAATGGTCAATCTTGTTAAACCTCTGTGCGTCATGTTTGCAAGTGATTGCCTCTGTCTCAACGTGGTATGCATTCGCGCCAGGGCGACATTTAGCCAACTGTCGAAGGTTGCCTAAAACTTTCCATTGCATACGTTATGAGAACCATGAGTTCTACCTGTCTCTATCAATGAGACGAATTGATGAATGGAATGAAATGGGAGGACACTCACGCGCCACACGCAACATAACACACTTCTCTCTTCCGTAGTCTAACAAGCTCTTTACTCATGGATCGCAGTCGATTGCTATCCCAGAATCATGTAAGCTATCTTAATTTTATTTAACACTATTTCATCTACCATCATCACCCATATGAAGTGTTATAAGATTTACAAGTTAGACTAAGCGTATGAAAGATATAGTTTCAACAGTTTACAGATTAAAAACAAAGTTTCAATAGTGTGTACGTTAGAAAAAAAGCTTTATCTGTTTGTATGTTAGAAACAAAATAAAGTTTCAACAGTTTACAAGATAAAAAGTAAAGTTTCGTCAGTTTACAAGCTAAAAATAAAGTTTCAATAGTGTGTACGTTAGAAATAAAGTTTTAGCTGTTTGCAAGATAAAAAATAAAGTTTCACCAGTTTACAAGTTAAAAATAAAGTTTCAATAGTGTGTACGTTAGAAATAAAGTTTTAGCTGTTTGTATATCAAAATAAAGTTTCAAGAGTTTACAAGTTAGAAATAAAGTTTCAATGGTGTGTATGTTAGAAAAAAAGGTATAACTGTTTGTAAAAATAAGATCGCAAGATTTACTAGTTTACAAGTTAGACTAAGTGTAAATTAAAATAAAATTATAACTGTTTACAAGTTAAAGCGTTGATGCAACGATGAACAATTGATAAGCTGAAAAGTTTTAGATTCACTTTAACATTACCATATGTTTACAGATAGAAATGTATCACAGCAAAGCTACTTCATGAGTAAGTTTGCCAGGAGTGTATCATCTCAAACTTTTACTCCGTCGTTGAAATTTCATGACGACTTTTTTACTAAACGAAAGTTAACACCAGAGGAGCGTAGGTGTGGGTGGTATAAAATGCGCCTACAGCACTGAGAGAGTTGGAGTGCATGAGCTATGTACATTCTTTTGAAGACGAGAGGAGCGATTCAGCCGATGGCGCAGGTAGTTTCCCAGAGCATGGAGGACATTGTTTAGGTGACTCTAAGGACGTATGTCGAGCTGCCCTCAGTGATAGGCTTCCAACTCATGATGAATGATGATATGCTTACGACCTACATTCAACCATTGGTGTATGCCCACACCCTTCCCCACAACGAGCTTGTCTGCTACATTGTATTCATGAGTGTGGCTCAAAGTAGGAAATTGATTGATGAGAATTTGCTGAAATATCCAAGGCGCGTATTCAAGCATGGTCGCCTACAGTTGGAGTATTATTATCAATAACGCGACGACACACAACATTTGCCCACCCGTGTTTTACCACACCTATCAACGGAAGAATACAATAAAGCTTTAGTCGAGACGGTGAAAGGAGACGATGAGCGCTAGCGGGCGAATGAAGCATCGGTGAGAGTGGGAATCAACTTGATGCTATTCTCCAATGAGGATTGTTGTCTAATGAGAATCAAGCATTCCTTTATAAATAGAGAGCCTTCCACAGTGAGAATCATTCCATCGTTGAATCGTACAAGTGACGGACGCACATTCTCTCTCTCTCTACATCCCTGTTATATTATCCAACTAAAATGGTAAGTCGCTACTTTCCTCCCTCTCCTCCCTTGAACGTAAACTTGATAGAATCTTTTTTATTTTCAGGCATCTTCTACATCTACTACACTGTCAGGACAAAATGGTGGCCAGACATTACAATGGTCGCTACAATCAGATCATCTACAGCTGAGACCAGTGGAAGAAACAACAAAGGTACATAATTCTACACCGCTACAGCGTAAATTTAAACAAGTCTTGCGTCATGAGGATCACAGCGTAGTACTGCAAACGGGAATGCTCCCTTCCACTGATGTGAAGATATTGAGCAATCAATATGGGGACTACATACTCATCCTCGTGAGTCCGTACATTCGCCACCAACTTGACATTATTGAAGAGTACGTGACATTAAATATGGACATTCCTACTCCTCTTGCTCAAGAGTGGAAGGCGAGAGATGAAAAGGATACTCCCTATAGAAAGATTTGGGATGGCAATCAAATTTGCCTACCATTATCACATTGGTGTAGTTATTATAAAAAGGATGGAGACCAATCAATACCCATCAGATGTGATGAGCTCGGAGAAGGTACTTGGGATATCATTTTCAAAGTGAATAGGCTATATTATGGTCAGCACAAGGATAACAAAATAGCCTCTCTCTCGATACACACTGAATCCATCCTATATTTCCAAAGCCACCCAGCGTAGATGACATTATTGACGAAATCCTTAACGGGGGTGGTACGTTGCGCAAGTCGGACAAGAATGCTGCATCAAAACGCAAATCAAAGAAGGAGAATTACTAGTCCTTTCCTAACTCTACCCTATGACAATTTGCTTATGTGCTTTGAGTGTCGTGGACGTGGTCTTATTAGATACATTTTACTTCTTCGTTGCCATCATATCATTTGTGTATTTTGTCGTGAAAAGCATCGATGTAATTCTTCATTTTGTGATATGTTATAGAACGTTTCCTTAGATGTGTAATTTCCGTTTTAGGCTTCTATCATCATTTTTATGGATTGTGAGGGTGAACCTGTACAGGAGCTCAGTGCTATTGCTATGAACAATTGGACATATCAGATTGTTAGTGTCTATCATCAACATGCCAACTGTGATCCCAATGTTGATCAATGGGCGAGAAAACACATTCATGGACTTAATCTGAAATATTTGCAAGACTATGGCTTTTCTTGTGAGACTGCTCTTCTTATTGACTTTAAACGATGGTTGGCTGCTTTCAATGTTATACGCATCTTTTGTAATAATCCTGGTAAGGAGAGGAAAGTATTTCCCAATCTAGTCATTAATGATATTTTGCTCCCACCTTGGGATAGTAGAGTGAATCAACACTATCATGAAGTCACGAAACGTTTTAAGGATTTGTGTGTTCCTATTTTGTCTGTTCGTTGTAGTAGCTACGTTCATAACCAATGCTTCTTTCCTCCTTACCTCAACACTGCCAAAGTCCTGTATGGTTATCATTGCTCGCTATATGACAGTTACCAGCTGCATCTATTTTATCTGTTTAAAAACCATTGATTTGTAATGCATGCTTGTTACAGTTATTCAATAAATGTTATTATGCGAAGAGTTGTTGTTTTCATACAACGGATGGATTAGATGAAGGGCGATCATGTCTTTTTCAAATAACTGTGGAACATTGATTTCCATGATGAAGGTTTAAACAGTTAGATTCGATGACGTAAAAGATTTCATAGTTTACAAGTTAAAAATAAAGTTTCAACAGTGTGTACGCTAGAAAAAAAGTTATATCTGTTCGTAGAATATGATTGCGTGATTTAATAGTTTGTAAGTTAGACTAAGCGTTCTACTATTTGTAAATGAAAGATATAGTTTCAACAGTTTACAGATTAAAAATAAAGTTTCAATAGTGTGTACGTTAGAAAAAAAGCTTTATCTGTTTGTATGTTAGAAATAAAATAAAGTTTCAAGAGTTTACAAGTTAAAAATAAAGTTTCAACAGTGTGTACGTTAGAAATAAAGTTTTAGTCGTTTGCGCGTTAGAAATAAAATAAAGTTTCAACCGTTTACAAGATAAAAAGTAAAGTTTCGTCAGTTTACAAGCTAAAAATAAAGTTTCAATAGTGTGTACGTTAGAAATAAAGTTTTAGCTGTTTGCAAGATAAAAAATAAAGTTTCACCAGTTTACAAGTTAAAAATAAAGTTTCAATAGTGTGTACGTTAGAAATAAAGTTTTAGCTGTTTGTATATCAAAATAAAGTTTCAAGAGTTTACAAGTTAGAAATAAAGTTTCAATGGTGTGTATGTTAGAAAAAAAGGTATAACTGTTTGTAAAAATAAGATCGCAAGATTTACTAGTTTACAAGTTAGACTAAGTGTAAATTAAAATAAAATTATAACTGTTTACAAGTTAAAGCGTTGATGCAACGATGAACAATTGATAAGCTGAAAAGTTTTAGATTCACTTTAACATTACCATATGTTTACAGATAGAAATGTATCACAGCAAAGCTACTTCATGAGTAAGTTTGCCAGGAGTGTATCATCTCAAACTTTTACTCCGTCGTTGAAATTTCATGACGACTTTTTTACTAAACGAAAGTTAACACCAGAGGAGCGTAGGTGTGGGTGGTATAAAATGCGCCTACAGCACTGAGAGAGTTGGAGTGCATGAGCTATGTACATTCTTTTGAAGACGAGAGGAGCGATTCAGCCGATGGCGCAGGTAGTTTCCCAGAGCATGGAGGACATTGTTTAGGTGACTCTAAGGACGTATGTCGAGCTGCCCTCAGTGATAGGCTTCCACCTCATGATGAATGATGATATGCTTACGACCTACATTCAACCATTGGTGTATGCCCACACCCTTCCCCACAACGAGCTTGTCTGCTACATTGTATTCATGAGTGTGGCTCAAAGTAGGAAATTGATTGATGAGAATTTGCTGAAATATCCAAGGCGCGTATTCAAGCATGGTCGCCTACAGTTGGAGTATTATTATCAATAACGCGACGACACACAACATTTGCCCACCCGTGTTTTACCACACCTATCAACGGAAGAATACAATAAAGCTTTAGTCGAGACGGTGAAAGGAGACGATGAGCGCTAGCGGGCGAATGAAGCATCGGTGAGAGTGGGAATCAACTTGATGCTATTCTCCAATGAGGATTGTTGTCTAATGAGAATCAAGCATTCCTTTATAAATAGAGAGCCTTCCACAGTGAGAATCATTCCATCGTTGAATCGTACAAGTGACGGACGCACATTCTCTCTCTCTCTACATCCCTGTTATATTATCCAACTAAAATGGTAAGTCGCTACTTTCCTCCCTCTCCTCCCTTGAACGTAAACTTGATAGAATCTTTTTTATTTTCAGGCATCTTCTACATCTACTACACTGTCAGGACAAAATGGTGGCCAGACATTACAATGGTCGCTACAATCAGATCATCTACAGCTGAGACCAGTGGAAGAAACAACAAAGGTACATAATTCTACACCGCTACAGCGTAAATTTAAACAAGTCTTGCGTCATGAGGATCACAGCGTAGTACTGCAAACGGGAATGCTCCCTTCCACTGATGTGAAGATATTGAGCAATCAATATGGGGACTACATACTCATCCTCGTGAGTCCGTACATTCGCCACCAACTTGACATTATTGAAGAGTACGTGACATTAAATATGGACATTCCTACTCCTCTTGCTCAAGAGTGGAAGGCGAGAGATGAAAAGGATACTCCCTATAGAAAGATTTGGGATGGCAATCAAATTTGCCTACCATTATCACATTGGTGTAGTTATTATAAAAAGGATGGAGACCAATCAATACCCATCAGATGTGATGAGCTCGGAGAAGGTACTTGGGATATCATTTTCAAAGTGAATGGGCTATATTATGGTCAGCACAAGGATAACAAAATAGCCTCTCTCTCGATACACACTGAATCCATCCTATATTTCCAAAGCCACCCAGCGTAGATGACATTATTGACGAAATCCTTAACGGGGGTGGTACGTTGCGCAAGTCGGACAAGAATGCTGCATCAAAACGCAAATCAAAGAAGGAGAATTACTAGTCCTTTCCTAACTCTACCCTATGACAATTTGCTTATGCTCTTTGAGTGTCGTGGACGTGGTCTTATTAGATACATTTTACTTCTTCGTTGCCATCATATCATTTGTGTATTTTGTCGTGAAAAGCATCGATGTAATTCTTCATTTTGTGATATGTTATAGAACGTTTCCTTAGATGTGTAATTTCCGTTTTAGGCTTCTATCATCATTTTTATGGATTGTGAGGGTGAACCTGTACAGGAGCTCAGTGCTATTGCTATGAACAATTGGACATATCAGATTGTTAGTGTCTATCATCAACATGCCAACTGTGATCCCAATGTTGATCAATGGGCGAGAAAACACATTCATGGACTTAATCTGAAATATTTGCAAGACTATGGCTTTTCTTGTGAGACTGCTCTTCTTATTGACTTTAAACGATGGTTGGCTGCTTTCAATGTTATACGCATCTTTTGTAATAATCCTGGTAAGGAGAGGAAAGTATTTCCCAATCTAGTCATTAATGATATTTTGCTCCCACCTTGGGATAGTAGAGTGAATCAACACTATCATGAAGTCACGAAACGTTTTAAGGATTTGTGTGTTCCTATTTTGTCTGTTCGTTGTAGTAGCTACGTTCATAACCAATGCTTCTTTCCTCCTTACCTCAACACTGCCAAAGTCCTGTATGGTTATCATTGCTCGCTATATGACAGTTACCAGCTGCATCTATTTTATCTGTTTAAAAACCATTGATTTGTAATGCATGCTTGTTACAGTTATTCAATAAATGTTATTATGCGAAGAGTTGTTGTTTTCATACAACGGATGGATTAGATGAAGGGCGATCATGTCTTTTTCAAATAACTGTGGAACATTGATTTCCATGATGAAGGTTTAAACAGTTAGATTCGATGACGTAAAAGATTTCATAGTTTACAAGTTAAAAATAAAGTTTCAACAGTGTGTACGCTAGAAAAAAAGTTATATCTGTTCGTAGAATATGATTGCGTGATTTAATAGTTTGTAAGTTAGACTAAGCGTTCTACTATTTGTAAATGAAAGATATAGTTTCAACAGTTTACAGATTAAAAATAAAGTTTCAATAGTGTATGTGTTAGAAATAAAGTTTAAGCTGTTTGTATGTTAGAAATAAAATAAAGTTTCAAGAGTTTACAAGTTAAAAATAAAGTTTCAACAGTGTGTACGTTAGAAATAAAGTTTTAGTCGTTTGCGCGTTAGAAATAAAATAAAGTTTCAACCGTTTACAAGTTCAAAATAAAGTTTCAACAGTGTTCAATAAAGTTTTATCTGTTTACATGTTAGAAACAAAATGAAGTTTCAACAGTGTGTACGTTAGAAATAAAGTTTTATCTATTTGTATGTTAGAAATAAAGTTTTAGCTGCTTGTAGGTTAGGAATAAAGGTATAACAGTTTATATGCTAGAAAGAAAGGTATAACTGTTTGTAAAATAAGATCATAAGATTTACTAGTTTGCAAGTTAGACTAAGCGTTCTACTATTTGTAAATTAGAACTAAAATTATAATTTTACAAGTTAAAGCGTTGATGCGATGATCAACAATTAATAAGCTGAGAAACTTTAGATTCACTTTAACATTACCATATGTTTACAGATAGAAATGTATCACAGCAAAGCTACTTCATGAGTTAGTTTGCCAGGAGTGTATCATCCCAAACTTTTACTCCGTTGTTGAAATTTCAGTTTTGTACATATTTGAAGTATCATCATTGCGGTTTGTTCTTGATGTGTTTACAATGAACGCACACATGAGTCTTATGACACTGTGGTTGTATCTTATGCGTTTCGACAAAGACTGAGCGAAGTAAATAAAAATCCAAGTTGAAAATCTCTTAGGTTGTATTATCAAACATCTTAGTATTATACAAAGTTGAGAATGTAAGTTGAACATTTTATCGGAATGCTGTTTTAAAATGAAAGTAAAACTTCATCGTATGAGTATTCAAAGCATGTTTTGTAAATCAAATGTGTATAGTACTGTCTTGATAGAATGAAATGAACTTGACAAACGCGTTTGTCAAGTTTGATTCTATCACGTCAGTACTATACTGAGTACAAAACTGAAATTTCAACAACGGAGTAAAAGTTTGAGATGATACACTCCTGGCAAACTAACTCATGAAGTAGCTTTGCTGTGATACATTTCTATCTGTAAACATGTGGTAATGTTAAAGTGAATCTAAAGTTTCTCAGCTTATTAATTGTTGATCATCGCATCAACACTTTAACTTGTAAACAGTTATAATTTTAGTTCTAATTTACAAATAGCAGAACGCTTAGTCTAACTTGCAAACTAGTAAATCTTATGATCTTAATTTACAAACCGATAAAACTCTATTTCTAACATACACACTGTTGAAACGTTATTTTGAACTTGTAAACTCTTGAAACTTTATTTTATTTCTAACGCGCAAACGACTAAAACTTTATTTCTAACGTACACACTGTTGAAACTTTATTTTTAATCTGTAAACTGTTGAAACTATATCTTTCGTTTACAAATAGTGGAACGCCTAGTCTAACTTGCAAACTAGTAAATCCCACAATCTCATTTTACAAACAGATAAAACTTTATTTCTAACGTAAACACTGTTGAAACTTTATTTTTAACATACAAACATCTAAAACTTCATTTCTAACGTACACACTGTTGAAACTTTATTTTTTAATCTGTAAACTGTTGAAACTATATCTTTCATTTACAAATAGTAGAACGCTTAGTCTAACTTACAAAATTTTTAAATCCCGCAACCTTATTCTACAAACAGATATAACTTTATTTCTAACGTACACACTCTTGAAACTTTATTTTATTTCTAACATACAAACAGCTTAAACTTTATTTCTAACACATACACTATTGAAACTTTATTTTTAATCTGCAAACTGTTCAAACTACATCTTTCATTTACAAATAATAGAACGCTTAGTTTAACTTGCAAACTAGTAAATCTTATGATCCTAATTTACAAACCGATAAAACTCTATTTCTAACATACACACTGTTGAAACTTTATTTTGAACTTGTAAACGGTTGAAACTTTATTTTATTTCTAACGCGCAAACGACTAAAACTTTATTTCTAGCGTGCACACTGTTGAAACTTTATTTTTAACTTGTAAACTCTTGAAACTTTATTTTATTTCTAACATACAAACAGCTTAAACTTTATTTCTAACACATACACTATTGAAACTTTATTTTTAATCTGTAAACTGTTGAAACTATATCTTTCATTTACAAATAGTAGAACGCTTAGTCTAACTTGCAAACTAGGAAAACCTGTACGTCATCGAATCTAACTGTTTAAACCTTCATCATGGAAATCAATGTTCCACAGTCATTTGAAAAAGACATGATCGCCCTTCATCTAATCCATCCGTTGTATGAAAACAACAACTCTTCGCATAATAACATTTATTGAATAACTGTAACAAGCATGCATTACAAATCAATGGTTTGAAACAGATAAAATAGATACAGCTGGTAACTGTCATATAGCGAGCAATGATAACCATACAGGATTTTGGCAGTGTTGAGGTAAGGAGGAAAGAAGCATTGGTTATGAACGTAGCTACTACAACGAACAGACAAAATAGGAACACACAAATCCTTAAAACGTTTCGTGACTTCATGATAGTGTTGATTCACTCTACTATCCCAAGGTGGGAGCAAAATATCATTAATGACTAGATTGGGAAATACTTTCCTCTCCTTACCAGGATTATTACAAAAGATGCGTATAACATTGAAAGCAGCCAACCATCGTTTAAAGTCAATAAGAAGAGCAGTCTCACAAGAAAAGCCATAGTCTTGCAAATATTTCAGATTAAATCCATGAATGTGTTTTCTCGCCCATTGATCAACATTGGGATCACAGTTGGCATGTTGATGATAGACACTAACAATCTGATATGTCCAATTGTTCATAGCAATAGCACTGAGCTCCTGTACAGGTTCACCCTCACAATCCATAAAAATGATGATAGAAGCCTAAAACGGAAATTACACATCTAAGGAAACGTTCTATAACATATCACAAAATGAAGAATTACATCGATACTTTTCACGACAAAATACACAAATGATATGATGGCAACGAAGAAGGGTAAATGTATCTAATAAGACCACGGCCACGACACTCAAAGCACATAAACGAATTGTCATAGGGTAGAGTTAGGAAAGGACTAGTAATTCTCCTTCTTTGATTTGCGTTTTGATGCAGCATTCTTGTCCGACTTGCGCTTCGTACCACCCCCGTTAAGGATTTCGTCAATAATGTCATCTACGCTGGGTGGCTTTGGAATATATAGAATGGATTCAGTGTGTATCGAGAGAGAGGCTATTTTGTTATCCTTGTGCTGACCATAATATAGCCCATTCACTTTGAAAATGATATCCCAAGTACCTTCTCCGAGCTCATCACATCTGATGGGTATTGATTGGTCTCCATCCTTTTTATAATAACTACACCAATGTGATAATGGTAGGCAAATTTGATTGCCATCCCAAATCTATCTATAGGGAGTATCCTTTTCATCTCTCGCCTTCCACTCTTGAGCAAGAGGAGTAGGAATGTCCATATTTAATGTCACGTACTCTTCAATAATGTCAAGTTGGTGGCGAATGTACGGACTCACGAGGATGAGTATGTAGTCCCCATACTGATTGCTCAATATCTTCACATCAGTGGAAGGGAGCATTCCCGTTTGCAGTACTACGCTGTGATCCTCATGACGCAAGACTTGTTTAAATTTACGCTGTAGCGGTGTAGAATTATGTACCTTTGTTGTTTCTTCCACTGGTCTCAGCTGTAGATGATCTGATTGTAGCGACCCTTGTAACGTCTGGCCACCATTTTGTCCTGACAGTGTAGTAGATGTAGAAGATGCCTGAAAATAAAAAAGATTCTATCAAGTTTACGTTCAAGGGAGGAGAGGGAGGAAAGTAGCGACTTACCATTTTAGTTGGATAATATAACAGGGATGTAGAGAGAGAGAGAATGTGCGTCCGTCACTTGTACGATTCAACGATGGAATGATTCTCACTGTGGAAGGCTCTCTATTTATAAAGGAATGCTTGATTCTCATTAGACAACAATCCTCATTGGAGAATAGCATCAAGTTGATTCCCACTCTCACCGATGCTTCATTCGCCCGCTAGCGCTCATCGTCTCCTTTCACCGTCTCGACTAAAGCTTTATTGTATTCTTCCGTTGATAGGTGTGGTAAAACACGGGTGGGCAAATGTTGTGTGTCGTCGCGTTATTGATAATAATACTCCAACTGTAGGCGACCATGCTTGAATACGCGCCTTGGATATTTCAGCAAATTCTCATCAATCAATTTCCTACTTTGAGCCACACTCATGAATACAATGTAGCAGACAAGCTCGTTGTGGGGAAGGGTGTGGGCATACACCAATGGTTGAATGTAGGTCGTCAGCATATCATCATTCATCATGAGTTGGAAGCCTATCACTGAGGGCAGCTCGACATACGTCCTTAGAGTCACCTAAACAATGTCCTCCATGCTCTGGGAAACTACCTGCGCCATCGGCTGAATCGCTCCTCTCGTCGTCAAAAGAATGTACATAGCTCACGCACTCCAACTCTCTCAGTGCTGTAGGCGTATTTTATACCACCCACCCCTACGCTCCTCTGGTGTTAACTTTCGTTTAGCAAAAAAGTCGTCATGAAATTTCAACGACGGAGTAAAAGTTTGAGATGATACACTCCTGGCAAACTAACTCATGAAGTAGCTTTGCTGTGATACATTTCTATCTGTAAACATATGGTAATGTTAAAGTGAATCTAAAACTTTTCAGCTTATCAATTGTTCATCGTTGCATCAACGCTTTAACTTGTAAACAGTTATAATTTTATTTTAATTTACACTTAGTCTAACTTGTAAACTAGTAAATCTTATGATCTTATTTTTACAAACAGTTATACCTTTTTTTCTAACATACACACTATTGAAACTTTATTTCTAACTTGTAAACTCTTGAAACTTTATTTTGATATACAAACAGCTAAAACTTTATTTCTAACGTACACACTATTGAAACTTTATTTTTAACTTGTAAACTGGTGAAACTTTATTTTTTATCTTGCAAACAGCTAAAACTTTATTTCTAACGTACACACTATTGAGACTTTATTTTTAACTTGTAAACTGGTGAAACTTTACTTTTTATCTTGTAAACTGTTGAAACTTTATTTTGTTTCTAACATACAAACAGATAAAGCTTTTTTTCTAACGTACACACTATTGAAACTTTGTTTTTAATCTGTAAACTGTTGAAACTATATCTTTCATTTACAAATAGTAGAACGCTTAGTCTAACTTGTAAATCTTATAACACTTCATATGGGCGATGATGGTAGATGAAATAGTGTTAAATAAAATTAAGATAGCTTACATGATTCTGGGATAGCAATCGACTGCGATCCATGAGTAAAGAGTTTGTTAGACTACGGAAGAGAGAAGTGTGTTATGTTGCGTGTGGCGCGTGAGTGTCCTCCCATTTCATTCCATTCATCAATTCGTCTCATTGATAGAGACAGGTAGAACTCATGGTTCTCATAACGTATGCAATGGAAAGTTTTAGGCAACCTTCGACAGTTGGCTAAATGTCGCCCTGGCGGGAATGCATACTACGTTGAGACAGAGGCAATCACTTGCAAACATGACGCACAGAGGTTTAACAAGATTGACCATTGCCGAAATTCCCTTGCGGTATACATAGCTACGGGTTTCACCGCCGCCCTTTGCAGGAACGCCCGTCGAAAGGAAGTATTACACCGAACTTCATTTGCAACGTTCAAGTTGACTGATAGCAGATTCAACTTAATGATAGTATTCGCCTGTCTGAAGAATGCCCAGGGCAAACCGCGTGGAGGTTCTATCATGTCTTGCACCATGGTGGCCCTTATCAGGGCCGGTGGTTCGTTCTCGGCGACAAGTTGACTATTGGCTCGAATAGTCAATAGGTATGACGTTTAGGTTCTCATATACCCTATACCGCCTAGGTCGTGCTGGTGCATCTGGTACCTTTCGGATGCGGGTGGTTTTAGGAGTCAACACCTCATCCGTCCAAACGATCTTCTTGATCTTCCCCTTCTTCTCATCCTCTTCATCCCACTCGTCGAGGATGATGAAGTCGGGAATGCTGTTGGCAGGAGACGTTGCTTCCATCGTCACTTAAAATTGAATGAGAAGCGCTACAATCTTCTGGCTTATATAGGGTTTTCAACAATGAATTGCTCAACAGCGAATCAGAATGCTTCAGGGATGGCAATCGACTGCATAACGTTCAAGTTGACTGATAGCAGATTCAACTTAATGATAGTATTCGCCAGTCTGAAGACTGCCCAGGGCAAACCGCGTGGAGGTTCTATCAAATCTTGCCCCATGGTGGCCCTTAAGAGAGCCGGTGGTTCGTTCTCGGGAGTCGTCATCTTACAGCCTACCGATTCTGCTGAGAGAGTCTCTGACTCTCTCCTTAGTAGCAGTGTCGACTTCCACGCTAATTGGTATGTGACTGAAAAGTGGAATGTAGCGCCATTCCGTTGGATTGACAACACTTGCTGTCATCGGATTGCCAATCCGAGCAAGATTGTTGTGGACTCTGTCTTGCTCCTCTAGTCTAACAAATTCATCAAATAAATTTCGCGGCCTTAACTGCGGTCCGCGAGGAGAGCTGACTTGACTGTTCGGCGTCTGCATGATTGAAATGAAATGAAATGAGAGGTAGTGGTTCATATACCCCTCTAACGCGACGCAACGTTCAAGTTGACTGATAGCAGATTCAACTTAATGATAGTATTCGCCAGTCTAAAGACTGCCCAGGGCAAACCGCGTGGAGGCTCTATCATGTCTTGCCCCATGGTGGCCCTTATCAGAGCCGTTGGTTCGTTCTCGTCGTATCTGAAAAAATAGAAAGAAAAATAGATGAAATTATATTCAAGTGATGGAGATGATATTAACTTACCATAAATCAATTCAACCGGTTCGTTGAACCTTCGATGGTGGTGGCTGAGGCAGGTACTTGGCGGCAACTTTCGCTTACGATGGCGAATTTCCTTGATGTCACCATTGTGTTTGATGCCTATGTGGAGACAGCGAATATCTGGCGTTGCTCCTTCATAGCACTCGCTCGTTTTATCCAAATCCTCCGACTCCATTATTACATCGTCGATAATTTTGCTACCGACTACGGGGAGGTGGAGCGTTGTTCTTCTCTCCTTGACAGCGTTATTCTTCGCCTCAAGAAGAGGCATCTTCTCCTGCTCATGTTGGAGTTTGAGCGTCGCCTCCTTCACCTTCATGTTCTTAATGCATGTGGCCTGATCCTCTACACGACTCTCACTCGCTAGAGCTCTCTTTTGGAAACCTTCCAACTTCAGTACTTGAGCCTTAAGACTCCTAATTTCCGCCACTTGCTTTTTGAGTTCAAAATTCTCATCCCTTAATGCTGAGCATTCGTTTTTATAACGGCTCATTTCATCCTTCAGCTTCTTAATGGCATACTCTTGGCTAACCCTCGCCACACCATCATCCTTAGCCCACTGCTTGGCTTGGACTTTGATGCCTCTCCCTTTTTTAGGTGAGGAGTGCATTTTTGGCGCTGACACTGCCCGACTCTTCACAATCGCCTTATCGGGTTTAGGAGCTATGACCGCCTCCTCGGGGTTGCTAGTGACGACCACCTCTTCCGTTTCCGATTCAGATTCGGAGATTTCCGACTCAGAGCTAGAAGAGCTGAGGTGAGATGTCGTTGGCTGCTCATTCTTGCAGTCTTGTATGGCTTGAACTGCCATCTGCAGCTCTCTCTCCACATCCAGATCAACTTGAGGTCTTTCAACAGGTGGGATGATGACCTTCCCAACCTCTGAGGCATGCGTCTCTGTCTCCTCATCTTGATCAGGTTTTTCGAAAAGTGGGGTGATGGCTATCCCAACCTCTGAGGTGGTATAATTCTTCACCTTCTTAATGAGACATGTTGAATGCGTCTTATAGAAAGACTCGTTCAGGTTTCCCCTGACGAATTTCATGCACGATGTGCATCCGCTCACCACAGCGACCTCCTTATGCTCTTCGGGAGTGTCGGGGAATTTATTTAAATGGCGCTTGAACTCGCCACCTCGCTTGACTTCGCCACATAGGCACTTTTTAAAATGAAACTTCGAGTTTCCTCCCATTTTGTAACTTATGTATCTGTAAAGGAAGGATGAAATAGAATTACTAACAGGCGACATTGGCAGTCATTTTTATAATCATACAGTTAAATTGTGAGATTGGTGGAAAGTGTCGAACCTTTGAATCCGTTACAGGCATTACTCAGAGGGGATCTTATCCCAACTCCAAGGCCTCGGCCCACAAATCCAACCTCCCGCGGACAGAGCGTGCGTCATATCACTGTGTTGGCATCCGGACCCTGATTTTGACATGAAAACCAGTGGATTGTTTACAAAGGTTGCAAGTTCCAAGCCAAAGCTCGCCTCCCACAACTTTATAAATGTCTTAGTTGAATTCAGCAGGGTCGAAAACCCCAGAAAACCTCCAAAACTAGTGAATTTAAATTTTTCAACTTTTTAGCACTACTTATGAAATTTTATAAGTAGTCTATCACTTAGGGCAGGTCAATAGCGACCGAACCTTTTTTGAATCAAGTCAAACGGACTTGTAGAAGCAAAGTTACAAGCCTTTAAAGTTTTGGAGTCTTTTATGGCCTGGAGACGAAGGCCATCTCCTGGCTAACCTCTAAGTCTGACGGCTTAGCTAATATCAGCAATGAAATTTTTTAAGTCGGTTTCTTACAGAAAACCGAAATTTGGAATGTCCGATGCTATCATCGAAGCTCAGAGAGACGACCTACCTTTGACAATCGCTCTCCTCTAAATGAAAAGTCTCTGTCGGTTCCCAGCTGATATAGTTTGTGTCGATCAGCTGATGACGTAAGATCCATCATCCAAAAACTTAAAACGCTTCTATCACCGATTCTGGAGGTCCGATTGAGCTGGAAATACATCATTTCAATGTAGAATTTGACGCTGAATCCAAATCTGTCCTCCGTTTTCTCATCCAATGCTTCGTTTTGGCTCTACAGCCCACAGCCATCGCGAAAATTCTAACTCTGTCGTTTTTTCGAAAAAATTTTGTGAAGAAAAATTTTTTCTCTCCGATTGACTAGAAACTCACCATACAGATAGAGAATTTCACGCTGATTCCAAATCTGAAATCCGTTTTCCCATCCGATGATTCGTTTTGGCGCTAGAGCCCAAAACGTCCAAAATTCTAACTCTGTCGTTTTTCGCCAATCTCCCAAAATCTTAAATGGCGTCTCACATCTAAACGAACGAAGACAGATATGAACAAGCCGTTTCTTTCAGTGAATTTGTCTCACTCTTAGCTTTCAAACGAGCTATTGCACGACAAAATCCGTCCACTAGAAGTAAAATTGGAAGTTCGGTGCCGGGGGGGACGTCAGCGAAAAATTTTCTCCGATTGCTTTCAAATTCACCATACAGATGCAGAATTTCACGCTGATTCCAAATCTGGCCTCCGTTTTCCCATCCGATGCCTCGTTTTGGCGCTACAGCCCAAAACGTCCAACATTTTAACTCTGTCAAACTTTTGAAGAAACATTTTTTCTCGCCGATTGCTTTCAAATCCACCATACCGATGCAGAATTTTACGCTGATCACGAATCTAAAGTCCGTTTCACCATTTCACCACGACATCCTAGACGGTCGCCCACGTCAACCCACCCGAGGCCAACTCACCCGAGTCTCACAGTCTGTCGTTTGCGAGGGGGGGACGTCAGCGACTTTTTTCGATGGCGGCCATCTTGCGCTATCCAGAAGTGGAGTTTTACTTACTACTCGTCTCTTAATTTAAAACTTTCTACGAGACCCATAAGTCATTTTTATCATTCTTCAACATGATTACAGCGAAACAAAAAACCTTTTGCGTTATTCAATTCTGCAAATCTGAATCGACAACAACTGTTCAACGCACCTTTCGTTTGCAGTTTGGGGTGAGCCCACCTGATAGGAAAGAGATCCTACGTTGGTACCGACAATTCGTAGAGACTGGATGCCTGTGTAAAGGCAAGAGCCCAGGTAGACCTAGATTGATGGAGGAGAGCTTGGAGCGTACTCGCGGTGCTTTTCTACGAAGTCCACGAAAGTCAACTCGTCGTGCCAGCCTTGAACTGCAAATGCCTCAATCTACGGTGTGGAAGGTTTTGCGAAAGGATTTGAATATGAAACCGTACAAATTACAGCACCTACAAGCTTTAACAAGTGGTGATTCAGAACAGAGAGTGGAGTTTTGCAATTTCATCTTCGAACAGACTGAGTTGGATGTCTCTTTCATTTCGAAGCTCGTATTCTCAGATGAAGCTATATTCCATGTGACAGGGAAGGTGAACAAGAACAACGTACGTACATGGTCAACTGAGAATCCTCACGAATCTGTGGAACTTGTACGAGACTCGCCGAAAGTTAACGTGTTCAGTAGTAAGTAAAGGTCCATAATAAACACAGCGCGCCCCCCCCCTCTGGAACGGCAGAGTGTCGTGGTCGGCCGCCGTGGTGCTTCGCGTCTGACTCCCCCCTCTGGAACGACAGAGTGTCGTGGTGTGCCGGCCAGGTTGGTCCACGTTCACAAAATGTTCGCTGACTCCCCCCCCTCTGCAACGACAGAGTGTGAGACTCGGGTGAGTTGGTCCGACCGCCTGGTTGACGTGGGCGACCGTCCAGGTTGACGTGGGCGACCGTCTAGGTTGACGTGGGCGACCGTCTAGGTTGACGTGGGCGACCGTCTAGGTTGTCGTGGATGGTGAAATGGCTGCCAGATTCGGATTCAGCGTAAAATTCTGCATCTGTGGTGTGATTTCCAGCTCAATCGGCGAGAAAAAAATTTTTCTTCAAAATTCTAACAGAGTTAAAATTTGGGACGTTTTGGTGTGTAGCGCCAAAACGAACCATCGGATGAGAAAACGGAGGCCAGATTCGGATTCTGCTGAAATTCTGCTCGCTTCGATTTTGGCTTCCAGTGGACAGATTTTGTCGTGCCATAGCTCGTTTGAAAGCTAAGAGTGAGACAAATTCACTGAAAGAATCGGCTTGTTCCTATCTGTCTTCGTTTAGATGTGAGACGCCATTTAAGATTTTGGGAGATTGGCGAAAAACGACAGAGTTAGAATTTGGGACGTTTTGGGCTGTAGCTTCAAAACGAAGCATCGGATTGGAAAACGGATTTCAGATTTGGAATCAGCGTGAAATTCTCTATCTGTATGGTGAGTTTCAAGTCAATCGGAGAGAAAAAATTTTTCGCTGACGTCCCCCCCTCTGGACAGCTCGCTTCGATTTTGGCTTCCAGTGGACGGATTTAGTCGTGCCATAGCTCATTTGAAAGCTAAGAGTGAGACAAATTCACTGAAACAAACGGCTTGTTCCTATCTGTCTTCGTTTAGATGTGAGACGCCATTTAAGATTTTGGGACATTGGCGAAAAACGACAGAGTTAGAATTTGGGACGTTTTGGGCTGTAGCTTCAAAACGAAGCATCGGATGGGAAAACGGATTTCAGATTTGGAATCAGCGTGAAATTCTCTATCTGTATGGTGAGTTTCATGTCAATCGGAGAGTTTTAAAGTCAATCGGAGAGAAAAATTTTCAACATTTTTCGGAAAAACGAGTTAGAATTTTTGCGATGGCTACCTACTGTAGAGCCAAAACGAAGCATCGGATGGGAAAACGGAGGCCAGATTCGGATTCAGCGTCAAATTCTACATTGCAATGGTGTATTTCCAGCTCAATCGGAGCACTAGAACCGGAGATAGACGGGTTTTGAGTGTTTGGATGATGGGTATTACGTCATCAGCTGATCGCCACACACTATATAAGCTGGGAACCGACAGAGACTTGTCATTCAGACGAGAGATTGCCAACGGTAAGTCGTCTCTCTGAGCTCCGATGATAGCTTCGGACATTCCAAATCCCGGGTTTCTGTAAGAAACCGACTTAGAAAATTTCATTGCTGATATCAGCTAAGGCGTCAGACTTAGAGGTTCGCCAGGAGATGGCCTTCGTCTCCAGGCCATAAAAGACTCCAAAACTTTAAAGGCTTGTAACTTTGCTTCTACAAGTCCGTTTGACTTGATTCAAAAATGGTTCGGTTGCTATTGACCTGCCCTAAGTGACAGACTACTTATAAAATGTAAGTAGTGCTAAAAAGTTGAAAAATTTAAATTCACTAGTTTTGGAGGTTTTCTGGGGTTTTCGACCCTGCTGAAGTCAATGAAAGCATTTTTAATGATGTTTGAGCCAGTCTTCTCATGATACAAGCGGCTTTTCACTGAAAGCGGGCAAGACACGGAGAGTTTTGCTGAAATATTCCACTGACAGGGTGTTCCTTCGGGACGGCGGACGATGCCGTAGTGATAAGTGTGGCAAGGGAATGTGTCATATTTGAGACCGTAACCGCTGGGGCAACTCATGTTGGGCATTTGACACAGCTCTCAACGTAGCACTTTGAACGCCAATCGGTTGAGTCTTAGCTATCTTGTCATGGGTGGCCTCTAAACATCTCCATTGCAAAACGCTGGTGAATCAAGCTCTCTACGGCTTGCTATCAAGCTGATCAAAGCAATAACTTGGGATGTTTCCTCAAGGTTTTCAAGTATGCTAAGTTCAAATGTGTTATCAGATTTCAAATTTAACTAAGTCTAAGGCAGCTTTGAGGGGTTAGATCCCAGCTACTGTTCACTACCTTTGACTCGGCTTTGCTGTTACCACTTCGGGGCAGTGACAATGATGTCTTCAGCTGTAAATAGCGGGTATCGGGGAAGATCTCTCACTTCCCTAGTGATCAGTACAAGGCCTTCGGGATGTCGACGGGATCGAGTGCCACTCACTATACTCAAATCTATCATTCCTCACTAAGTGTAAATTACTGACTATACATTTGTCCTGCTATCAGGTTGTTTTGACTTGCTATCTAGTTGAATAGTCTCTTGCTATCAAGAGATTCACTTCTGCTCATAAAGTACATCATCGCTGTAATACCTCCTTTGCTCGAGCGTTCCTTCGGGACGGCGGGTACTGCCGTAGAGGGATTGTGTTGCACGGGTTGTTCGTCGTTTGTTAGACCGAAACCTCTGAGCCGTTGCTCATGTTGGGCGTTCGACTTCATACTCAACGTGACGCTTTCTCTCGCCAAGTCAGAGTACTTCAGCCATTCGACAAAGGTTAGTCTTTATGATATGGAGTAGAGTGAAATGTAATTCATTAGATGCCACTTCAATGATTGCTCCCATGATAAACGTTGATGAGACAAATGAAATGATTCTCATCTTCCCTTTTCAGTGATTGAAATCTACTAACACACTAACGTATAATCGTCCACTATGGGGCAAGACATGATAGAGCCTCCACGCGGTTTACCCTGGGCAGTCTTTAGACTGGCGAATACTATCATTAAGTTGAATCTGCTATCAGTCAACTTGAACGTTGCGTCGCGTTAGAGGGTATATAAACCACTGCCTCTCATTTCATTTCATTTCAATCATGCAGACGCCGAACAGTCAAGTCAGCTCTCCTCGCGGACCGCAGTTAAGGCCGCGAAATTTATTTGAGGAGTTTGTCAGGCTGGAGGAGCAAGACAGAGTCCACAATAATCTTGCTCGGATTGGCAATCCGATGACAGCAACTGTTGTCAATCCAACGGAATGGCGCTACATTCCACTTTTTAGCCATGTGCCAATTAGTGTGGAAGTCGACACTGCTACTAAGGAGAGAGTCAGAGACTCTCTCAGCAGAATTGGTAGGGTGTAAGATGACGTTACTCCCGAGAACGAACCACCGGCTCTCTTAAGGGCCACCATGGGGCAAGACATGATAGAACCTCCTCGCGGTTTGCCCTGGGCAGTCTTCAGACTGGCGAATACTATCATTAAGTTGAATCTGCTATCAGTCAACTTGAACGTTGCAAATGAAGTTCGGTGTAATACTTTCTTTCGACGGGCGTTCCTGTAAAGGGCGGCGGTGAAACCCGTAGCTATGTATACCGCAAGGGACATTCGGCAATGGTCAATCTTGTTAAACCTCTGTGCGTCATGTTTGCAAGTGATTGCCTCTGTCTCAACGTAGTATACATTCGCGCCAGGGCGACATTTAGCCAACTGTCGAAGGTTGCCTAAAACTATCCATTGCATACGTTATGAGAACCATGAGTTCTACCTATCTCTATCAATGAGATGAATTGATGAATGGAATGAAATGGGAGGACACTCACGCGCCACACGCAACATAACACACTTCTCTCTTCCGTAGTTTAACAAGCTCTTTACACTTGGATCGCAGTCGATTGCTATCCCTGTATCATGTAAGCTATCTTAATTTTATTTGATACTATTTCATCTACCATCATCGCCCATATGAAATGTTATAAGATTTACAAGTTAGACTAAGCGTGTTACTATTTCCAAATGAATAAAGTATACATGGTTAAATCATCCACTTAAGCCCATCCGTAGTCTAACAAGCTCTTTACTCATGGATCGCAGTCGATTGCTATCCCTGTATCATGTAAGCTATCTAAATTTTATTTAATACCATTTCATCTACCATCATCACCGATATGAAGTGTCATAGGATTTACAAGTTAGACTAAGCGTTCTACTATTTGTAAATGAAAGATATAGTTTCAACAGTTTACAGATTGAAAATAAAGTTTCAATAGTGTATGCGTTAGAAATAAAGGTGTAACTGTTTGTAAAATAAGATCGCAAGATTTACTAGTTTACAAGTTAGACTAAGTGTAAATTAAAAATAAAATTATAACTGTTTCAAGAGTTTACAAGTTAGAAATTAAGTTTCACTGGTGTATACGTTAGAAATAAAGTTTTAGCTGTTTGTATATCAAAATAAAGTTTCAAGAGTTTACAAGTTAGAAATAAAGTTTCAATAGTGTATGCGCTAGAAATAAAGTCTTAGCTGTTTGTATATCAAAATAAAGTTTCAAGAGTTTACAAGTTAGAAATAAAGTTTCAATAGTGTATATGTTAGAAATAAAGGTGTAACTGTTTGTAAAAATAAGATCGCAAGATTTACTAGTTTACAAGTTAGACTAAGTGTAAATTAAAAATAAATTATAACTGTTCACGAGTTAAAGCGTTGATGCAAAGATGAACAATTAATAAGCTGAAAAGTTTTAGATTCACTTTAACATTATCATATGTTTACAGATAGAAATGTATCACAGCAAAGCTACTTCATGAGTTAGTTTGCCAGGAGTGTATCATCTCAAACTTTTACTCCGACTGTGGAACATTGATTTCCATGATGAAGATTTAAATAGTTAGATTCGATGACGAACAAGATTTACTAGTTTACAAGTTGGACAAAGTGTTCTACTATTTGTAAATGAAAGATATCATTTCAACAGTTTACCAGTTAGAAATAAAGTTTCAACAGTCTACAAGATAAAAATAAAATTATAACTGTTTCAAGAGTTTACAAGTTAGAAATTAAGTTTCAATGGTGTATACGTTAGAAATAAAGTTTTAGCTGTTTGTATATCAAAATAAAGTTTCAAGAGTTTACAAGTTGGAAATAGAATGAAGGTTCACCAGTTTACAAGTTAAGAATAAATTTCTATCTGCTTGTATGTTAGAAATAAAACAAAGTTTCAACCGTTAACAAGTTAAAAATAAAGTTTCAATAGTTTACAAGTTAAGAATAAAGTTTCAATACTGTGTATGTTAAGAATAAAGTTTTATCTGTTTGTATGTTAGAAATAGAATGAAGTTTCACCAGTTGGCAAGTTAAGAATAAACTTCTATCTGTTTATATGTTAGAAATAGAATGAAGTTTCACCAGTTTACAAGTTAAGAATAAAGTTCTATCTGTTTGTATGATAGAAATAAAACAAAGTTTCAACCGTTTACAAGTTAAAAATAAAGTTTGAATAGTTTACAAGTTAAGAATAAAGGTTCAATATTGCATATGTTAGAAATAAAGTTTTATCTGTTTGCATGTTAGAAATAGAATGAAGTTTCACCAGTTGGCAAGTTAAGAATAAAGTTCTATCTGTTTGTATGTTAGAAATAAACTTCTATCTGTTTATATGTTAGAAATAGAATGAAGTTTCACCAGTTTACAAGTTAAGAATAAAGTTCTATCTGTTTGTATGTTAGAAATAAAACAAAGTTTCCCCAGTTTACAAGTCAAAAATAAAGTTTCAATAGTTTACAAGTTAAGAATAAAGTTTCAATAGTGTGCATGTTCAGAATAAAGTTCTATTTGTTTATATGTTAGAAATAGAATGAAGTTTCACCAGTTTACAACTTACGAATAAAGTTCTATCTGTTTAAGTTTACAAGTTAAGAATAAAGTTCTATCTGTTTATATGTTAGAAATAAAATGAAGGTTCACCAGTTTACAAGTTAAGAATAAAGTTCTATCCTTTTGTATGTTAGAAATAAAACAAAGTTTCAACCGTTAACAAGTTAAAAATAAAGTTTCAATAGTTTGCAAGTTAAAACTAATGTTTCAATAGTGCATATGTTAAGAATAAAGTTTTATCTGTTTGTATGTTAGAAATAGAATGAAGTTTCACCAGTTGGCAAGTTAAGAATAAAGTTCTATCTGTTTCTATGATAGAAATAAAACAAATTTTCAACCGTTTACAAGTTAGAAATAAAGTTTCACCAGTGTACAAGTTAGAAATAAAGTTTCAATAGTGTATATGTTAGAAATAAAGCTTTATCTGTTTGCATGTTAGAAACAAAATAAAGTTTCAACAGTTTAAAAGATAAAAACTAAAGTTTCAATAATGTGTACGTTAGAAATAAAGTTTTAGCTGTTTGTATATTAAAAACTAAGTTTCAAGAGTTTACAAGTTAAAAAATAAAGTTTCAATGGTGTATACGTTAGAAATAAAGTTTTAGCTGTTTGTATATCAAAATAAAGTTTCAAGAGTTTACAAGTTAGAAATAAAGTTTCAACACTGTATATGTTGGAAATAGAGTTATATCTATTTGTAAAAATATGATTGCAGGATTTAATAGTTTGCAAGTTAGACTAAGCGTTCTACTATTTGTAAGTGAAAGATATAGTTTCAACAGTTTACAGATTAAAAATAAAGTTTCAACAGTCTGTATGTTGGAAATAAAGTTTAAGCTGTTTGTAGATTAAAATAAAGGTTCAACAGTGTGTACGTTAGAAATAGAGTTTTAGCTGTTTGTATGTTAAAAGTAAAGTTTCAACAGTGTGTACGTTAGAAATAGAGTTTTATCTGTTTGTAAAATGAGATTGCAGGATTTACTAGTTTGCAAGTTAGACTAAGCGTTCTACTATTTGTAAATGAAAGATATAGTTTCAACAGTTTACAGATTAGAAAATAATGTTTCAATAGTGTACAAGTTGGAAATAAAGTTTTAATAGTTTATACGCTTGAAATATAGTTATATCCGTTTATGTCTTGGAAATAAAGTTCTAACAGTTTGTATGTTAGAAATGAAGTTTTATCTGTTTGTATGCTAGAAATAAAGTTTCATCAGTTTCCATATTAAAAAATAAAGTTTTTAACAGTTTACAAGTTAAAAATAAAGTTTTAATAGTGTATGCGTTAGAAATAGAGTTTTAATTTTTGTATGCTAGAAATAAAGGTATAGCTATTTGTAAAATAATTTCAAATTGTAAGTGATTAGCATATTTCGTTTGCTGAAAAGAAGGTGTTCCGCCTGTTAGTGTTGGTGTATTAATATTGAAGAATTTGGTAGTATCTGTTCAATTGAAGACTATAATGGTTCTAGCAAATATTAAAAACAGCAGCCATTATATAATTTATGAAACTGAACCCTTTCCTGCTGCTCTCATTCGAGTGGTACCCTATACATATTACCATCCTTCATAATGGGCATTGTATCATAACAGGCTTATGTGATTTCAATAAAGTATCACGGATTGTTAAATTCCTAATGCGTTATCTGTTTGAGGTATAGCTAATGGAGGCATGTTAAACGTTGAGTTTTCCTTCATTCACTGACGACTGATCATATGAATGAGTTAAGGTGAAAACGGTATGCGTCATCACTTTGACTGACAAAGGAACGCATACGCACTGAATGGGGAAAAGATCAGGCTGTCAATAAGGATGAATAGAATCTTATCGAATGGTCTGACATCTACGACAATGAGGTGGATCCATTTTTAGACATGGGTTATCGCTTTGTCTGATATGAAAACGTTCACACGCTCACATATTCAGCTGTGAATATAATTTACTATTGCTATTTTTAGTGACTATCTTTACAAGAAGAATGACAGTGATGTAAGCAACATGCTTCCTAACCTGAATAGAGCTGTTTGTGTTATTCTATTAGACATGTCGTTTAGCAAATCGGATATACAACGATGTTGCCCTACCGTTAGAAAAATTAGCACAAGCGAGTTGTGTGAAGTGTTACTTGATGATGCAAAGATACATCACATTTCATTTTTGATTGAAAATCAAAGTGCTCTTCTGAAACTGGGCGATGGCATTCATTGTCAATTGAGTGAAAATTTGATAAAACTGTGGTTTGTCATTGCTGTAAAATGTGTTTAATGCTACACGCATGATTGGTGTAGGAATACCAATGACCCTTAATAAACATGAACAACACCTTTACATTCAAAGTGATCTAAATTCACCTATTTCTTTTGATGAGAAAAAAGAAGACATTTACGCGATTTCATTCATGACAAAGACGCTTCATATGGAATAGTCCAGAAATTGTTTGAACCTATTTTCTACCATCCTGTCGTCAAACAAATGATACCCTCTATTGCTATCAAAATTACCAATGGTTTACAAGAGTGCATCCATGTGAAAGATAGTAAATCCCTCATAACTTTAGTGTTTCGGAAAACAAAGTGAAGTCATTGTGATATGTTTATTGAAATAAAAATACATCATAAAAACACGTTTTTTACAATGTTTAGTGGAAAAGTCTTTACATAGGGGACTGTAGGGAACTATTTACAAGGAAATACGATCTAATGCGACACATAAAACAACCATGCGTATCTACAAAAAAGCATCATCAAAATACTGAGTTAAGGATGAATCTATTTACACGTCTCCTGAATGTGGTAGTGTGAGTTTTATTCTTTTGGGTGGAGGTATGCCTGTATCAGGATGTCCATGTGGAAGAGATATGTTGTGTTCTAACCAGCACCTCTTATCCTCCCATGCTGAAAGCGCCCGTTTCCTAAAAGTATGAGTTTTGATCTCATGCGACTTAGATTTTAAGATTGTCATATTGACAAACGTTATATTATCATTTCTATAGGCTTCCCTGAAATTTTTATGTTTCATGTTAGAGACCAATGATCTTGATATGCCTTTAGCGCGCTTAATGCTATCATCACTATCCTTTAATTTCATAGAATACATTTTAGGGCGGAGGAGAATCATTTCAGCTATCTCCTTCCCTGCTGTCTCATCCTTAAAACAACCAAGTTTTGCCTTATTTTTGATGGAGTATAGTGGGTGATCAGTAGGATAATTTGATGTATCAAAATATCTTTCTAAAGATTTTCCTACTTCATTGAAATTTAAATCTTTTTGAGTGGTAATACCTAAGAAGAAACTATCTGTATCGCCACCCAACAAACGAACCTCTTTTACGAGAGGACATGGTTTTAGTATTTTATAAAAGAGTTGGTACATTTCAAGCTTGGAGTAATCTAGTACAGCTTGACCAATATAGATGAGCTTGCACAACTCAACTTCAGATTTTATCATTTTAACACCTACAAGGTCCTCATCGATAATGTCTCTATCGATGAATAGAGGTGATGAGACCAATTTGTGATACTTTTGATCATCATTAACTAGTTTATAGTTTACACGTTTTCTAACATCCTCCATCGTCTTACGAAATAGACTATTATTCTTATACTTATAAAAATCTTTTTCAAAATTATTTTGGGCTAGTGCACGTTTCTGGCTGTTGCTATCTATGTAGGGTTTGAGGAAGGCTTTCTGTCTAAATTTAATAATGCGGTGAACTCTTTTTAAAATCATGCCCATTTCTAGTGGGCATAGAGAGTGGACTAGATAGTTTTCCTTATCATACTGGGTGAGTAAAAGTTTGCGGCAAGGCTTATAGTCGGGTTGACCGCATGATTCTAAATCTTTATGAAATTGTTTCATAAAGTCGGAAAACATATCTTTACTCACTTCACCTGATTCGGGTGCGAGTGGAAAATCTACGGTTTTATGTTTAATATTATTTGGATAGATTAGATCTATCTCAAAATAATATCCCCAATCACCTTCATCTGGAATTGCTAGTATGTTAGAAGGGTTGGAGAGATGCTGAACTTCACTATCATCTAACCAGCTAAACTCAGAGTGAGGGAGTGGTTTGGATAGTGAACTACCATATAAAGTATTTTGATCATAATACTTAAGATGGGTATGATCATTACCTACTGTTTCAGATTTTAACCTATGTTTATTTACAAATGTGAGACCACCGCGAATTCCTCGCTCAAATAAATTATACATCTCTGGATCTTGTAAGAGATGAATGGTCTCACCAGTCATTTTAAAAGCAGACTTAAATGACATGGCTGGTAGACTGACAAAGTGGACGGGATCTAACTTATCTTCTTCTAATGCCACTCGTCGAAACTCCTGAAATATATCAGCCAGCAAAAATACATCTAACTTAAGGTAGGCAATCATATATTCGCCAAATGTATGGCAGTCAAATTTTATCCATGCATCTTGTGCATGATCATAATCTTCGGTCTTACATTCTGCGCCGGTCAAATCATTTTTAAATTTATCTATGGGCGGAAGAGAAGTCTCGCCGAGTTTACTAATCGCATCAAAATATGCATATGGAAAGACTCCTTTCCGTGTGATGACTTCATCGGTTAGATTTGGATATTGTTTCTTAAGATTTTGTGTTAGTGGAAGAGACTTTAGATTTTGTACGAGAGAGGCCAGTGATGCAGTCATAAATTGGTAGGAATCTAAAAATTTTATATCAAAATAGACCGTCTTATTTTCTTTAGTTTTATCGACAGGCACTTTTGCTGTCATGGCCATAAACTTCTCTCTCGTTTGTGCTATTACATCAAGCTTCCACTCTTTCATTTGACCTAAACCTCCTTTTATTATCATTTGGCTGTCGTAGCCCTTGAAATTATGGAAAATGACGGGTAATGTACGCCGTTTCATCCTAAGTGAAAAATTGCATTTTGAACATAGTGCGTTTCTAAATTTACCAGTGATGTGATCATGGACGCGCACTTTCTTAATCTTATCATCATCAAATGTTTTACTACATTTGGGGCAAACGTTGCAACTATCAAATTTTGCTTGATCATCTGCTGTCATATGCAATGATCTGCGATAGAGTTCACCATCATACTTTTGTTGAAATTTTACAGCCTGTTCGAGGAATTGTAGGAATTGATAAATACAATCCTCACCTTGCCAGACGTGCATTTTATTTTTTCTATTTTGGAAATGGTCATGCCATACTTCATAGCAGGACATAGCTGCTGGCTTGTGGATGATATCATCAATGTAGCATTCGATGTCTGCGTAAATGACACGCAGGGGACTTAATTCGTCACCATTATCTCTATGTGAAAAGATTTTGTCAGTAATGGGCAAAAGACCGTTCCAGGACACCATAAAATTCAAAAAAATAGTATCTTTAAAAACGACATAAATTCATGAATTTAGTCCCTTTTTTAGGTTTTTAAGACCTAAATTCATGAATTTAGTCGTTTTTAAAGATACCGATTTTTCAAAAAAATGGTACTTTTTAAATGGTCTAAATTCATGAATTTTGGTCATTTTTCAGGTTATGAAGAAAAAAAACTGTTTTTAAAAATACCCAATTTTTCAAATTTTTCAAAATCTCAAAATTTGAGAATTACAATTTTCACCCTTAAAATCATGACCGTTCCAGGACACCGAAAATCAGAAAAGTTAAGAATCTCAAAATTTGAGAATTACAATTTTCACCCTTAAAATCATGACCGTTCCAGGACACCGAAAATCAGAAAAGTTAAGAATCTCAAATTCATGAATTTTATCCATCTTTCAGGTTTTTAAAATATATCATGTGACTAATAATATTTCTTTAAAAATGGAAGAAACAAAAATGGAAGAAACCGCAAGAATATATCCTTCGTTATCATATGAACGTAGTTCTACTTTAATGGACATTGAAAAAATGAACAAAGAAAAACACATAGAGTTAGGTATATGAAAGATAAGGAATCTCAATTATTATTAAGATTAGAGCATTATAAAAAATCAAGAAAGAGATGGAGTAAAGTTAAGAATGTAACACAAGGAATTGGCATATTCTTAACAATGAGTTTAGGTGCTTTAACAATTGTTATATCTTCAGGTGTTTTAGTAATTCCAGTAGTTGCTACTGCTTTAACAAGTACGGGTGTTTTTGCAACTTCACTTGTTACAATGTTAGATAAATCTTTAATAACTAAGAAACGAAAATCATTGAAAACTAAGCATTTACATATTAAAGAAGTTTATGACAAATTACACTACTACTTTCAAAGAGTATGTGATGATAATGTTATTACGTTAGATGAGATTGAAAAATTTGATCAAATAGCTAATGAAGTAGATCAAATATCATTTCAATTACAGTCAGAAAAAGTTAATGATAAGAATAAACAGGATGGCAAAATTTCGAGTGATGGTAAAACTTTTACTGATGGTAAAATTTCTAATGAAGAAAATGACAAAATTTTTTTAGAAGAGCTAAAAACTTTAAGCGAAAATTTAAGCAAAAGTTTATTAAACAAAACTTTATTAAACAAAACTTAAAACGAGAAAACTTTAAACGAAAAGATGTCAGACAACAAAGCAATAAAAAAATAATTTGTTCAGTAAAATGTTTTTGCTGTATTCCAATGTTACCACAAAATTCAAATATTATATTTTAAAAATGGATAAAATTAGAGCTGATAATTTTAAAAGAATAAAACAATTAGAAGAGTTAATAAAACAAAGAAATATTATGAAAGAAAATCATCTTCAACATAGAATGATAAAATCTGGTATTCAATCTGATATGTTTGAAAAAATGCAGCAAACCGAACAAGTAAAAACTGATTTTGAAAAAACTATGAAACCATTTAAAACTCTTGAAAAAGAACTTACAAATAATGATAGACAAATTGATATCACAGATCCAGAGCACAAAACTATATTAGATGACTATGGATTACTAGAATCAAACATTAATAAGAAATTACCAAAATCTATGCAATTTGAACATTCTATTTCATTTATAGATGGAAAAACAATACCTAGATTTTATCTCGGACAAAAAGAAATATTTCCACAACCTTTTCGAGGTTTAATTTTTTCACCAGATAAATCTCCTTTTAATTTAGATAGAAATTTTGTTAATCTTTTAAGAGGAGCAGATTTAAATAATTATGCTGTAGAAGATCTCATAAAATATAAAGCTATTTTAGATAGAGTTGGTGCAGTAAAATCTCTTAGACGTTATAAACAATTAGAAAATTTATTACCAACGGCACCTAAAGTAGGAAAAGGTTTATCTGAAAAACAGAAAACAGAAACAACTGTATTCTTACCAGATGATCCACAAGAATTACTAAATAGATTAAATATTTTAATATCTGCAATAAAAGAAGGACATAATTCTAGTTTCAATGAAATTCATGCTATATTGAAAAGACTGTTAGAAAAGAAGATTCTAAATGAAGAGGATTATAAAAGTATAGCTGAAATATGTTGTTTCTAATTTTTTTATAAAAAAATATTTATTCAAAATTTTAACTAAAAAATGTGTTCAGCAGATTTAGACAAAATTAATAATCATTTAGAAAATTTGACAGAGATTTTGGGTTCATCAAAATTTAGTACGACGTTAAAAATTATAACAACTACTTCATCACACACTTGTAATTTAGAACCCATTCTACATTTGGAACAAAATAAAAATTATCAAATTGCATTGACTAGTTTCTCTACATTTAACACTATTCAAAATGTTATAAAAGATGTGAATGATCAATTTAGATATTCTACTGATAAAGGCAAAACATGGAAAATATTAACTTTTCTTCCTGGTTCTTACGAAGTTGAAACAATATCAAATGAAATTAAGAGACATTTAGGTATACCATTTAAAGATAAGAAACAATTACATTTTGCAGTTGAACCGGCAGTCAATAAATTTTCTCTTACTTTAGACGAAAATCATCAAGTTGATTTTAATCATGATAGATCATTGTCAAAGCTATTAGGATTTAATAAACAAACCTATAGTCAAGGTTATCATTTAGGCGAGAAGATTCCAAAAATAACTGAAATAAATTCAATTGTTGTACATTGTGACATTATTGAAGGTGGATATATAAATGGTAAATTATCAAATTTAATATTCAGTTTTCCAGCTTTTACTGTACCCATTGGTTATAGATTAAATGTATTTCCACAAACATTAATATATTTTCCTATTACAAGAAAAACTATTAACAACATTAACATTAGAATCACTGATGAAAAAGGACAAGAAATAAATTTTGGAGGTGAAGAGATTATGATAGATCTTTTGGTTCGGGAGGTATAAACTCCCACGCGAAGCTAGAGAAGTTTAATTTTTTTCTTCTTCTTCTTTAGAAACAAAAAAATAAAAATAAATTTTTTTATTAAAAAATGAGTGAAGTACCACCATTAAATAAAAAAAAACTTAAATTTAATCATCATCCAAATTTATCTAATAAAGTTTTGTCAGTTATTTGTGGAAGATCAGGATGTGGAAAAACGTATCTATTGTTTAAAATTTTAACGACTCCAAATTTTTTGGATTATAACAATCTTATAATTTATACAACAACGGCAGAACAACCCGTCTATCAATTTTTAAAATATGGATTTGAAAATAATCTTAAAAAACAGCAATTGCTTCATTATTCAAAGAATATGAAAAATCTGAAGATGAAGAAGAAATAAGCTCGTGGTGTGAAGAAGCAGCAAAAAATAATCAGTTAGTAGAATCTAATAAAAATATGCATATAAAGATACAATTAATAGATGATAGTGGCAATATGCAAGATCCTAGTAAACTAGATAAAACAATGAAACATTGTGTAATTTTTGATGATTGTGTTAATGATAGAAATCAGTCAGTTCAGAGAAATTATTTCACAAGAGGTAGACATAATAACTGTAGTGTTTTTTATTTAACACAAAGTATGTATTCATTAGACGGAAGTGTTATTAGAAAGAATGCAAATATATTTATACTATTTGAAATAAATGCAAGAAACTTAAGTGATTTGTTAAGAGATTTATGCGTAAGAAATAAAGATGAATTTAAACAATCGTGTAACAATGCTTGGTCAAAAGATTATGGATTTATGACAATTAATATTGATAAAAAAATTCATGATAGAGTTATAGAAGATTTGTTTGCCGAGTGATAAGAGATATACAAACATAGTGTTATGATATTTTTTTAATTTTATATATATCAAATTTGTCTATCTTAGAAATTAGAAAATTAAAAAGGTAAAGTAGTTATTCCATCAGGTAAAATTCTTCTTTTATCATCAAATGGATCTAATGCTAATTTATGTTGTTCTTTTAAATACATTTTATGTTTCTTTGAATTAAGTCTATAATTACATGCTGTTTTTATTTCATTATTAAATAATGCATTTTTTTAATCTTGAAATGTTATTTGATTAGCCACTGATGCCTTTGAAATTCCTTTTAATGTTTTATGTGTTTTAATATTATTAGTTGTATTATAACAGTAACATTTAGATTTTAAAAATATAGGTTCTGTTATGAAATCTTCATTTCCTTCTAATTCATCTTTTACTTTACATAAATCAGAAGGATGAATGATATCTTTTATTTTATTAATTTCTTCATCAAGTGAAGAATTATACGGTATTGTTAATTCTAAGAAAACAGAATCGGTATCTGTAAAGTGTAATTTATAGTTTTTGCCATAAGCAGGTGCTAAATAATCATATATAAATCTATACATAAATAGTTTAGCTAATTCTAATATAGTGAATCCAATAAAATTAAACTTATCATGTTTTACGCTAATTCGACGAAGATGTACAGCACATAGTTCATCACTAAATCTAGTAGTTCTTTTATATGTAGGTTTCCTTGTTAAATTTTGAAACCTATCTTTATCATAAACTATTTCAATATTTTGTCTATTACGCACATTTTCTAAAGTCTTACCATAAAATGCATTATTCATTAATTTGAAGAACACGTTTCCAAAATCATCTTTATTTCTTTTAGCTATTTACGTTTTTCAATATTGAACTCTATATAATTTTTTAACCATTTAGATTTTTGATAAAATAGTTTTCGATGTATTTTGGTGAGAATCATTCCATGTTCTAAATACCAATCTAGCATTCTTCCTTCAACAACATACTTTCCTTTATTACTTTGTGTTAACATAAGTTTTTTTGTTGGTCTGTATTTCCTAGGAATTAAAGATTTTTGATAATCTGAAAAATCTTCTATATTGGGAATTTTGTTTTCGGGACAGAAAGGAAAATATTTTGTTTTATCTTTTATTTCATCAGGATATACTAAATCAACTTCATATATATAACCATGATTATAATCTCCATCATATGTTTTTTGATAATCTAGAATATTACACCATTCCATCTCACCTGTTGGTAATTCTTGTATCATGCAAGAAGAATATAAGCTATTAAAATCATAATATAACAAATAGTTTTCTCTCATGATTTCATCAACTGCTGCTTGACTATCTTCATTTGATATAAGTCCTTCTATATTTTGATTAAACAATTTTATAAACTGATCGCTTTCTTCTGGAGATAAAGGTTTCATTATTCCATAATCATCAGGATTTATTTTTTTATTGTAACACTGTATATAACGATTACCTTAAACTGATGAAACTCCACCTCTAATTCCAGATTCAAAAAATAATAATTTATCATATGTATTTTCTTTATAATGTTTAAGTTTAACATTTGTATGTTTTAATCCTGCTAACCATGTTAAACCTGGTGTAGAATAACAATAACATGGATCTATTCCGTAATATTCTAAACACATATCACGAAAGTTTTCGAAAAGATCAGCTAGTATTAATACATCTATCTGTAGATATTTCATTGTATAATCATACATTGTTTTACAATTTAACTCTCTCCAATTTTTTTCAGCTTCTGCATAGTCTTCTTTAGATAATTGTGATTGTTTTAATGTTGATTTAAATTTATTTATTGGAGGAAGTTGTTTTTCTTCCATAATTTTATTCACAGAATTAAAATCTCCAGTTATATCAATCTTCGACTGTGAGCCGCAGGCTATATACTCATACGGAAATATTCCTTTTAAAGGTTTTAAATTATATTTATTTAATATTTTACATTGTTCAGATTTCACAGTTTTTCCCATAACATCTAATGAATAAGGAGTAAAAAATCTAAATGCATCTAAAATTCTAATACAACCTAATTGCATTGAAAAATATTCTTCTTCTGTTTTACATAGTACATTTATTTGTTGTTGTTGTAATTTTTCAGATGAAAATAAATCTTTCATTACTAGATGGAAATCATATTTAGAACCATTATAGAAATATAGAGGAACAAAGTTATATTTAAATTTATTAGCATTAAGATTACAAGAATTATGTGCTGCACCTCTATATAATCCATTTAGATGATCATGATCTTTTACCTTATCAAGATATCTACCTCTGCCATTTTTATAATTTTTTGCAAATTCTTTTCCACAGTAATAACAATTTGTTTCATTAACAAAATTAATTTTTTCTTTTTCTGTTAATGGCATCATTGGAATATTTGTTTCAAGCAATTGTGAAAAACGTCCTTGTAATTCTTCTACTTTCTTTGTAAACATTTCTGAACTATCTTCACCATAGTATTGATAATATTCTGATTTAAATAATTCAGGATAATTTGAATGAATGTACATTCCCCAACATAATGGTTTTTGTTCAAATAAATATTTTTCTTTACTTTGTTCAGATGCACTTTTTTCAGAATTATCATTTTCAGAATTATCATTTTCAGAATCGGGTAAAGCCCTGGAACTTTCCGTTCGATTTTGTGTCATATTAACATTATATGCTTCGAAATCACAATATATTGTAAAGGGTACTTTATTTTTGAAATACCATTTATTGTATTCTAAATAATCATCTTTAGGAAAAGTATTTTCAACTGCTTCGTTTTGTTGGCAATTCTCCAAATGTCTATTCATTTCTTCTTTAGTTCTAAAACTTGTCATACATTGAAGACAAGGAAAATTAGCATTATCTGAAGTTTTTGTAAATATAGAAACATCTTTACACAATGTAAAATGACCCTGATAATATAATATATTCGCTTGTGCTGGTTGTTTTGTCTGTTCTAGTTTTTCAAATTTATCTTTATATATTTCATGTGTTTCATCAGTTTCTTTTGTAAGATTAAATGTATTTCGATGAAAATTTTGATTTAATATTTGTAACTGATAACTATATTCTTTATCATATTGTTCTTTATATTGTTGTAGACACTTTTTTAAAGATTCATTTATTTTTTGATTAGTTTCATTTTCTTCATTATTTTCTTCATTTAATTTTTGAATCGTTTCTATCTTATTTTGATATTTATGGCCATATTCTTGTACTAATATTTTTGTTTGTTGTTGATAATCTGTTTTACATTTTTGTAAACTTTCATTTAAATTTTGTAATTTTTGTTGATATTCTAAAGATAAAGATGAATATTTGTAATTATAATCATCACTACGTCCTTTATAATTATTATGATTAATCATTATTGGTGATAGTGTTTTAACAATTTGAAATTTTTCAGTACATATTATATTTCCTTGGTAAAAAATATTATGATGCATGTAATTTCCTCTATCATTACATACTATTTCTGAGTGACATAAATTTTTATTATTCAAATAAAATTTTTTTGAATCTGAGTAAAGTGGAGTAATTTTACCAATAGAAACATAATTCACATTTAATTCAAAAACATTTACTTCTATTAAATTTTTGTTCTTTTTATGAAACTTTTTTTACCTATTATAATCATATGGAAATTCATGTAAACCATCAGAAAGATCAAATTCATTTATGTATTCTTCTTTATTATAATGATTTAGTCTTTCTTTATGATATTCTGCAGGATGTAAATGTGCTATAATACTCCACAGAAAACAATAATCATCTTCATTTTTTATGTTGATTATTTGTGGTGAACTGAAAGGTAAAGGAACATAACTACCACCAGTATTATTTTTATATTTATCAATTACTATTTTCTTAGATAGTATTTTAACAAATCTCCAACCAGATTCACGTAACTGGGCTTCAATTATACAATTTTCTAATTTAAGTATCATCGATTCAAATATGGGTTGTATATCATTTACATTATGAATTTCTTGTGAATTTGTAAAATGTCCTTGTATTATTTCTTCAGGAATTCCATCAGGTCCATTTTTTGTATAAAGTACTTCTACATTCATATAACATTTGAAGGATTTCTTAAATATATTATAAAAGTTTGTTAATACATTATAAAAAGTTTCATCGGTTTCATTATGTTCAACAGATTCATTAAATAAATATTTTATATCTGTCACGGGCGAAGCCCTAGAACCTTCGGTTTGTACCGCTTCATCGGTTCTTTTAATTTCGTTTAATTCATCTATTTCGTTAAATTCATCAGTATCGCTAAATAAATATCTTCCATCTGGTACATGTTCATCTTCACTATTAAAAACTTTTTTATATTCCGAATGTGAATAATCATCAAACATTTTTTTAACTTTTATATCAGTAGGTAATGTTTCTAGATAGTTTATATAATTATTTAATTTTAATATATTTCCTTCATCAACTCGATCTACATTTTGTAAATGCAATTTACCATTTAAATGAGATTGATAACTTCTTTTTGTTTGCAACTTTTTTTTACATAAGTTACAATAAAACTTGGTATTTTCCATTTTTTTATTTTTTTAGAGAAATTTTAAGAAAAAAATTGTGTTTTAATTTTAGATATAAACATTCTAATATCAAAGACTTGAGAGTTATTTTATATTACTATATATTTCACGTTCCTAAGTTATTTTATTTTCTTTATCATATTAAGTTTCATCATATAATGTTTTATCAAAAGATAATTTAAATTTATTTTCACTAACTATTGATTCTTCATCATCATCATCAATTGATTCTTCATCATCATTAATTGATTCTTCATCATCATCATAAACTACACTTTTTGGGATAGGATACCATTCTCTTATTGGAATATCTAACTCTAAATTACATCTTTTATCTGATAATAATATAATAGAGAAAAATATTGGTCTTTGATCTCTTTTGGAAAATTTAATAACACCGCCATAATCTGAATCACTTTTAGTTTTTATTTAAGATGATAAAATTTTAAATTGATTAGATGTAAATCCTAATTTAAATTTTGTAGACCCGACACATAGTTGTCTAACAGTATCTTCAACTATACCATCATTATTATTTTCAATTGTAAGAAAATGAAATTTAGATAAATTTTTATAATTACTCATATTTTTATAATCTATTTTACCATTTACACCTTTTTCAGATGCTTCAGAATCATCATTTATATTATCAGTTTCTTCAATATGATTCAGAGGTTTATTATGATTATGATTATGGTCATTGTTAATAGTATAAGGTGTAGTCCACATATAAATTTTCTCTTGTTGAGCTAAACCATTTATATAAGATTTTAACAAATTAATATTTAAGTTTGAATATAATCCTATATAAGTATCATCATCATATCTTTGCGGCATTTCTAATGTTTCTTGTTTATAAATAGTGTCCCTATAATAAACTTGACATAATAATTCTTCATTATGTTTTTTACTTTCTATATGACTGTTATATTGATTTTGTTCATCAACAAATAATCTAATTTTTTCTTTGGAAAAAGATTTTAATATATTAACTAATTCTTTAATATTGATATAATTAATAATTTTAGTTTCTATCCAATCAGTATTACTAATTGGTAACACTGCTCTAATAAAACCGAAAACATTATTATGACCTATTATAACCATATTTTCTTTATTTAATTCAACATATGCAACATCATTATATTTACTAACAATCTCCATAAATTTTATAAATGGATCACCTGAAAAAATACATAATTAGTTTCTATAGAAGGCAATCCTTTTGTTTGCTCCCTAAATATTTCTGCCTGCAATT